>JAQGAK010001079.1:0-41031 GCA_034696945.1 Lipothrix lubbocki
CAAACAGTTTTTGACAAATTCGTCGTAAGATTCAAACATCATCGAAAACCTCTGCAGATAAGCTCTGAAGTTACTGAAAGTACTATAGTCTATAGGTCCATACAGACGTTATGATATTTATGGTATACCAATACCACTACTATATTATACAATTATACTATCGTAAATGCTTTCCTCACTCAATTATCACAAATGAACTTAAATAATTTACTGATGAAGATTTAAGGGTTAGGCTAAAAGTTTCATGACTGTTATGCTAGTTGACGCAATTTAAACAGCACCTACACTTTCACCTTGTTAATATTATGAAGCGTCCATGAGAAGAGAAGGGGCAAGGCAACAATATTTGACTTAAATATGACGACGATAACTTAAGTGACAGTCTCGTCGTCGTCAGACAAAGCAAGACCGGTGTTACAGCATGAAAAATGCATCATGAAAACAAGCAAGAAAAAATATTATAGGCGGAGCGTGTCACAAACACGACATGATATGTTCTACTTTATTTGTAACAACAGAATGACAACATCCGACCGAGGAATAGTCAAATATTTTCTGAGGACTAAAGTTACGTTCATACACATAAAATATTAAAATATAGATCAAATACACTATGACTCTTATATGATATCACAACACCTTACAAAACAAATCGAATAACGTGAACAATTTTATTATCAATAATAACTTGTCTGTATCGGTTTCAGCATACTTAACCATTCATATGATTTGAAATAAGGGTCGGATTATCACTGGGGCTTGTCGGGTGTCGTAGTCGTAACTTCTATAAGATTATATTTCCTGAGCTCATTAAACTTTGGCAAAACTCCTATGCAACAGAGGCCTCTCATAATTTCTACAACTATTGACAGCTTGGGTTCATTTAAATTAACTGAGTTGAAAGAGTTCATTTTCATCACGACGTCGGCGACGGCTTTTATTACTTCACCTCGCTCCACCGTATTATTGTAACGACTTTTATATACAACTTGAAAAGAATTGAATCCAGTCTTAAAGTATTTCGGTAAAATTGCCTCAGCTGCTTTTTCTATCGCCAGAATTGTCGCCTGCAATATGGAATAAAGTACCTGTTATACCTGTTATATAGTATCATCTATTGTTATTATACAACAATTTATATTAAAATAATAATTCAAAAGCTAATTTACCCCACAAGTAACTTCAACGGGCACCATACGTTGCAGGAAACGTGATTTCTGTACTTTAGTCTCACTTAGATCGCTTAAAATTTTGTATGTTAATTTGGCAGGATCATTCATCTATGAAAAGCATTAGGAAAAATGTCATTATCACATTGTAGAATCATCATCTCTTGCTAGCGCTAACAAACATATAATATGCGTGCTCAGCTCACATCCGCTGCAATGTTAGTTAAGTAATGTGAGATTCATCGAGTACTAAACTTGACGAAGATTGATAGCGTGGCTTATTATTTCAATAAAAGCACTCATTGTATCAAAGTAAACATCTTAGTTTACAATTCCATAACTTATTTACCGTGGTACTTATGAAGATTAAATGCGGGACACCAGTATCGACTGACTGGAACTTGAATTTCACATCAGGACTCTTCAGTTGGCTTATCTCAGCAGCGATGGCTGACTCAACATCATCATCGTCATCAGACATCTCAGAATTCTTAGAGAGGTTCTTGTTCCCATCGGCCACGGCCACTAAGGGCTGGAAAAATACAAAGAATTACTCACATGCAGTAAGCATGTGGTCATTAAATATGGTCAATGGCATACTGACTTACAGTGGTTGTATCATTAGAGGAAGTTGAAGTTCCCCTGGGATCATCCTTGCCTTCAATCCCTTCACTCCCACCCTTCACCAAAGTAGGTTGTGTACCCGAGTTAACTTCGCCTGAACTCTGAGTTAATTCCTCATTAACATCGTGGTACTCATTCAGCAAGTTATAAGCTTCTTTAACTGCATTTTTTTCGTTGAGATTCGTCGTACAAAGGAATCCCTTCATTCCGATCTCTAGCTTTCTCGGCCGGTAGAAGCCAGTCTTCTGATTATTATTTGGACCTTTCCCATCACCCTGTTGACTCGACCGATCTCTCTTCTGTTTCTGGTAATACATTTTTGCTTTATTCTTCCTCTTTCCTCCCGGGTTTTCCCCTTCTGGTTTGCCCATCATACCTACAATTTCGAGACAACAATAAACAATAAAGTTACAGTTAGAGGGACATGGACATACCTATTTAAATTAAATCAAACATCACAGCATACATGACCAACTCTATAATAATTATATAACTACAGAAATTATTTCCATATTTATAAGTTTGACAACTCTATAGATCTACAAATTTTGCTACAATAATAATTAGTATTATTATTAATTTAATACAATAACAATTAT
The DNA here is from genome assembly GCA_034696945.1 of Lipothrix lubbocki. NCBI lineage: Eukaryota > Metazoa > Arthropoda > Collembola > Symphypleona > Sminthuridae > Lipothrix > Lipothrix lubbocki. The sequence goes on from JAQGAK010001079.1 coordinate 2,393, forward strand.
TATCTGTTCCAGAATAAAAATTGTCAGGCTATTTTACAGAGGTTTCATTCTGAGTGTGATAAATGGCATAAACGAATTTAAAGGGTAAATTACAACAATTACACTTACACTATATAGCACACGTTACTTAAGTGCCGAGAGATAATAAAGTCAGTTTTTTTATGCTTAATGATTGATAAAATAATTATTACTATTTGACTTATTAAGTCTACACTTTATATTACATTCAGTTATTTATATACGACAATAAGTGCATGAATGAAACTGACGGACAACCGCGCAGACATTCACAGGACTTTTTCTATTCGCAGAGAGACTGCAGACTGAATGAAGACTGAGCGGCTCAGCCGCTGCACACTCCTCGTGTGCAAGTTGTGTATTTTTTATAGACAAAATAAAAATCGTGCACTGAAAAAAGTCCAAGTGGATTTAAGCGGGCAGAAATGCCTTCATGACTATTATAGATGGTGGGACAGTTCATGGACAGTAACTTGAGGTTATACAAGTTAATACAAATCTTTACCATTCCAATTCAATCTCCACCAATGTGTGTAACTTACAATTTATCCTTATCTGTGTGTGTGTAAAGCCTCTGTTTACTTTGTTAATTAAATAATTATTTAGTTGTATTAAGTACATACAAATACACATACACACGTGCTCACAATTAATTTAAAGCATGCTTTTGATTATTTGCGTGTAAGCAAGAACCTCCTATGCATATATGCAATGAAGAATGAATTTACAAAAAATGTTGAATATTATCTCTGTATAGATAGATAAAAGAGAAACTATATATGAATATTAGACACTTGTTTTCCGTTGATAATTACTAATTACCCAAAAACCAAACATGAAAAAACAATGAACCCTTGTCCTTGTCTGCAATAATGTATTTGTCTCAAATCAAAGTTATCATTAACATTCACATTCAGCGTTAAAGGTATAGAGACATTTTTTTGAGGTCTGCATAGTAATATACCATAGAGCTATTTTATTAGGTGCATTAAAATATGAAAATTTAATTATATTACAATTAGACCAACTTGAAGTTTCATTAGTTTAATTATTACAGCAATCCATTACGGAGAGCGTGTTGTATTAGTTTGTTCCTGGTTAAAAAAAAATAATAAAGTGACATTATTTTACAAATTTTTCGTAAATTTTTGTAAAAAAGGTACTTATATACGGTTGTCATATTTTCCTTTGTCCTTAATGGCATTGCATGTGAACTTTACAATATTTATTTGCTATTTTAAAATTTATTTATTTATTTGCCATTTTAAATTTAGTATTTATTTTTGTACTATTTTAAATTTTATTATTTACTTATTTGTTATTTTAAAATTTATTTATTTATTTGTCATTTTAAATTTAGTATTTATTTACGCAGTATTTTTAATTTTATTATTTATTTATTTACTATTTTAAAATTTATTATTTATTTATTTACTATTTTAAAATTTATTATTTATTTATTTACTATTTTTAATTTCATTGTCTTGCTATTGATGTATTACGTTTAGTTTATTTTTACACCATACATTTTGCTCTACTTAATTGATTTAATTTCCACAACCCATATGTATATGACTGGTGCAACCAAAATAAAACAATTATTCTTTATTCTTATACAGTCTATTATTCTCTTGGCAAAAATTGTACTTGAATTTAACATTTTGTATACTATTTTCAATTGTACATACAATGTGTAAATGGAATCCATGTTCATGACGATTTCCCTGAAGCGGAGTAGACTGCCCGGGTAATAGAATTGCTTTCCGCCGCAGTTGCAGTATAGAAGCTCCATGGTTGAGTTTACTAGCGTAAGGTATTTTCGTATGCGAACCCTTTGGCCTTCAGCCTTGGTATTCTTAAGAAGGCGGGCAATTTGATTGTTCGTGTGGGAAGCCTAAATTTAAGGTATTTAACGTTTGAGAAACAGTGTCGGATAGTCGGGGGAGGAAAAACGAGCTAACTATATATGTATTATAATATTTAGCGTAATCCCACACCATTATTAAAATTATTATAATAAATTGTCAGATATTATTCTCGTAATCGTTGTAATTTGGAAGGAATTATTAAATTAGTTCTATTTAGTAAGTGACATTATTTTCCGAGTTTTTATTACAAAATATTTCTTCGGTGCGTTGTAGAAAAACTAAATTAATTTTTTTCAAGGCACTTATCAACATCGCATATCATCTTCTTTTGACTATGCATGAGTCGTCGTACAATTTTAGCGTGGTCAGTTAGTATTTTAGTAGTATATAAGTATATAGTATAGTTTTAACATGGTTTGGAAGTGCGCTTAATAAGTTGAGCAACTGACAAATTGTTTATGAGCTAGTTTACATGCGCGTTTAAATCAGAGGAAGTGTGCTGTTGATTTTGCCTTAAATGCCACCGTGCTAATAGTAATTAAGTGTAATAATATTTAATATACGGAAGCGATAGTCTGTAGTATAGTTTATTAATTTGATCTGACATGTTTATGACCCTGTAGAGGTCATTATATAACAATTGGTTAAAATATTGGAATTTGGTTGATTTCAGACTTTAAGATGAAATACGTACTTATCACCGGAGGGGTTATTAGCGGAATTGGCAAAGGAGTTATTGCTTCTTCAATCGGAACTATCCTGAAATGTTGTGGTGTGCACGTTACGGCAATAAAAATTGACCCTTACATCAATATAGACGCTGGAACCTTTTCTCCGTATGAGCACGGTAATTGCATCCAACAGGATCTCTAACATATTTTTGGGAATTATTGCAAAACTTGATTGAAATGGTGTAGACTAAAGATTCGAAGTTATAGGGAATACTTGGCTAGTTTATAAGTGAGTAAGCTGCTTTTGTTCAAACTCATGTATTGATTTCTTTTCTGGATGATGTTTTGCAGGTGAAGTCTATGTGCTCGATGATGGAGGTGAAGTTGACCTTGATTTGGGAAACTACGAACGCTTTCTGGATGTTACGCTTCATTCCAATAACAACATCACCACTGGGAAAATATACCAGTACGTGATTAACAAGGAGAGGAAAGGGGATTACTTGGGAAAAACTGTTCAAGGTAATGGTTAAGAGTTAAATAAATTGAATTAAAATGTTGAAAAGATTCGGACAGAAAGGTTGTTTAAAGGAGAAAGTATCCCAGAAGAAAACTGTGGGGAAATAAGCTTCGCTTTCACTGCAGTCTTGGAAATCGTGAAGTTTTCATCCGGGATTTTTCTCCAAACATGGTTGATCAGGCTTATAGTAATTGCTGGGTTGTAATGGATGAATATGAATGTAATTATTATTTTTAACAGTTGTTCCTCATATTACGGATGCCATTCAAGAGTGGGTCTCAAGAGAATCTAAAAAATCTGTAACGCCAGACAATATTGAGCCCGAAGTAAGTAATCACATGTTTTATGAATTACAACATTCACATGTGATTTAGTACCTACTGACATTATACCTCTTAATTCAGGTCTGTATAATCGAATTGGGAGGTACAATAGGGGATATCGAAGGAATGCCATTCGTTGAAGCTTTTAGACAATTTCAGTTTAAAGTTGGAAGAGAAAATTTTTTTGTGGTCCATGTCTCATTGGTTCCTCAGGTATGAATATGGTTACTATTAAATTTTAAATGTTAAAGTGGTGGATTGTTTAAAACATTTGATTAGTGTGGGAGTTTAAATATTTATATGTATTTATTAATATAATTTGTAAACACTAATATTCAGCCAAGATCCACTGGGGAACACAAAACAAAGCCAACACAAGCAAGTGTTCGAGAGCTTCGGGGTTTGGGACTGTGTCCTGACGTCGTTGTTTGCAGGTCCGAAAATCGAATCGGTGTGGATGTAAAAGAGAAAATTTCAAATTTCTGTCATGTAGCGCCCCATCAGGTAGAATAGTGTTTTCGTACATCTTGTACATATATTATGCGTATAAACTCCTGGGATATTTTACATCTTGAGAATTTGTTTTATTTAGGTAATATCTATCCATGACTGCAGCTCAATTTATCGTGTTCCATTGTTATTAGAGGAACAAGGTTTGTTGAAGGTAATTGCAGAACGCACAAATTTGCGTGTTCCAGAAAAGGCTCCTCCACAGTTCATGAACAAATGGAAATCTCTAGCTGAAAGGTATCATTGTACACATATTGAATTACAGATTATAAATTATAACATTTTTAACTATAAAACTAATTATTAATATTTCAGTTCTTGTAATTATTAATATTCCAAATGTGTTATTTTAGACACGAGAGCCTTTCGATAGGCTGCACTATTGCACTTGTCGGAAAATATACAAGGTTTGAGGACTCCTATGCCTCAGTTACTAAAGCACTTCGTCATGCTGCATTAGAAGCTAATCGAAAATTAATTCTTAAGGTAATTTTTATTTACTAAAACTCTAACTTTCTCTTCTGTTAAATTGAATCATAATTAATTATGAATTATTACAGTACATTGATGCCGAAGACTTGGAAATTGATAGGCAGAATCAAGATCCAGTCAAGTATCATGATGCTTGGAAGGAATTATGCGGAGCTGAGTAAGTACTTCCAATTTAAATAAATTATCGTTGTTTTTTATGATTTAAATTAACGTCGGTATATAATTGTATACACTATGCTTAGTGGTTTTATTATTAATCGTTTAGGGGTGTAATTGTCCCTGGTGGATTCGGAAAGCGTGGCGTTGAAGGGAAAATTTTAGCGGCAAACTGGTGCAGGGTTAACCAAAAGCCGTATCTAGGTGTATGTTTAGGATTACAAGTTGCTGTTTTGGAATTTGCAAGGTAAGCACATATATTGAAATCAGTTTTATGTGTAAAATGTGGAACACGTTTTTTAAATTGAGAGTGGGACGGGAGACAAGTCATATCAAAAGCATCCATAATTGTGGACAAATGTTTTGGTGAATTAAACTGATAAAGCTAACTTTCGTTTTCAGAAATGTTCTCGACATAAAAAATGCGACCTCTACAGAGATTGACCCAGAGAACTTAAAGCCGTTAGTGATTGATATGCCCGAACACAATCCTGGAACCATGGGTGGTACCATGCGGCTGGGTAGACGAGTTACCACTTTTCAACCAGGAAAAGCTTCTGTGCTCAGTAAGTCCATTTTGAAAAATTTCCAATCTGAGATTTAAATGATGTACAATTTCAATTCTACAATATTATGATCATTATATTTTAACAGAGGAGTTGTATGGAGGAGACGATGAAATAGAAGAGCGTCACCGTCACCGCTATGAAGTTAATCCCGAATTCGTACCGGAACTTGAGCAAGCAGGAATTAAATTTGTTGGTACGTAAAATAAAGTATTTAATAATTAATATCCTAATGTGTTGCTACCGCTTCAGGATAGAATATTTTAAATAATTCAATTTCAAATTATTTTGTTATTAGGTAAAGATGAAACTGGACAGCGTATGGAAGCAATGGAGCTTGATGGCCATCCATTTTATGTGGGTGTACAGTTCCATCCTGAATATTTGAGTCGGCCGCTAAGACCATCTCCCCCATACATGGGACTATTACTTGCAGCTTCTGGACAACTTCAGTCGTACTTATCCAGTGACAAGAAGAATAAGACTCGTAATCGGAAATTATCATTTAATGACGACTAATTTTTTTGGCCTAGTATTTAGATTATTCTTCCATGATTTGTGAATTGCCATTCCATGTATTTTTCGTGCTTACAATTAGGTGTAAACATATTTCATGTTCATACATTTGACTTTTGAATGTATGTACGAACCTTCGTCTTTTTTGCCTTAATAACTCTACTACTGTAGCATGCAATACAGTATAAATTTTTGAAAAATTATTCTAAAAAGTCAAATCTTGACTCAAAACAGTATCTATTTATTTTAATCCGGGCACGCGGACACTGTAGTTCGTGTTTTCGTACATCTCATTGTAATCATCTATTCATAATTTAATATGGATATTGTTCTTGGTAATGATTGAAAAGAATTTTAATGAAATACATTCATTATATACGCATCATCAGAAAAGAGAAAGAAGTTGTGTAAAAGTTGAAAGTAATAAACGGTACTAGGGCTAAATATATTACTATACATTTGTTCTTATACAAGTAACAATAAGATTGAGACAAATATAGTTATCACTTTACTAATACTTTGGCATCCATCTATAATATTAGGTCAATTTTGAAAACAAAACTACGAACGTTGCTATCAGTAGACTTAAGGAGCTGAAGTTCATATGAGCACTAGTACTGGCGTTAGAATCTGGGGCTACAGCGCTGCTACTTCTTATCGGATCATCGTTTAGTATGGGAATGACAGTACCGTTGTTTTCGCCCACCAGAGACACTGTTCCGTTTTGACCAACCACAAAGCTGGTTCCATTTTGAATGTCCATCATATCTGCAATGTCTATTAATATTACCTCAAATTAAACATTGGCTCTAGAAGTACAGAAATATGCACTTAAAAATTGCTAATGTTTAATTTATAAATTACAAAAGAATCTTTACCCATTTCCAAATCACTTGAAATTTCTCCAGGTACCAAAGTGTCATTCTCAAGATGGAAGTTTAAGTAGTAACTAATGTATTCATCCATTGGGACTCCCATCATGTCCGTGTTATTGGATGTGAGATTACGAACATCAAAGTTGCACCTGTCTCGTAGCATATTTTTGTTCAAAACTGCTTCGCGAATGTGGGTCTCGTTGGTTATGTTTGCTGGCTGTAATAAGTCATTCATTTATTAATTTACTTTCGTTTAACGTATTTTCAAATTCCGAGATAGAAAAATAGCAACATTTCTTGACTCGTATATGTAGAGATACTTATGTGTTACGTCGTGTCTTCCTAAAAGATTAATCAACCTGGACTTATAAAAAAGTTATTCCTATTCGTATTTGGAAATGAAAGATAATATACATGTGAAAGGTCCGTCTCCCTCCAGATTGTCTGCACTTGCAAATTCTTGAAATCAAGCTTTTGGCATCCATCCTTGTGCATACTATTATTGTCATCAGTGGAGTTGCTAGAGTTACCGACAGTGTAAGGAGCTTTCAGTGTTAAAGTAACGTTCAAGTCCGTCAATGGTGGATCGTAGCTCTTTGTAACCAAATACACAACGTAGTTGGTAAGATTTTCCTTGATAACTCCCAGCAGATTGCAGTTATGACCGTTTGTACAGTCATGTTTGTCGCCAAAACAGTGAGCAGTATTTTTCGAGCACATTTCATACAATGCATCTTCTTTCTGTTCGTCTAAGCTTTTCATGGGCTGTAAAATTAAATGGGATTCCAAAAATGCAATTACCATTCGATTACACTTTGAATTTTTCTTTAAACACTTTCAATAATAAGTAAACAATAATAATAATAAAATCAACATTACTAGAATTAATCTAACATTTAGAAAAGGGGAAAGTCTATAGCTTGAAAGGTATTATTAAAGTACAGAAATAATTACTTGTGGTGGGTCAGAATCAGGAACTGCACAGTCACCCAGGCATTTACCCGTCCTGTTCCTTGGAGCTGCAGCAGCTGCATCAGGCTTTCTAGTCGTAGGATCTGTATATTATGAAATGTCATTGTTTCAAACTCTAATGAGGAGTGGTTGATTTTTATTACCAGAATTTTAAAGGATTCGAAAGGTACTGTAAGTTGTATTATAAGTTGTACAAGGAAATAAATTTCCAATAAAAGAGCAAAAAATCTTAAAGATGGGAGGTAATTGAGACCACACGGTGTATACTTCCACATTCACATCATGTACGTTTAGGTCATCCTTACTATATACACAAACTTGTAATACGTTTTCTGTATAGATTTGTTGCAAATTATAATTTTTAATTGCTTATTATTACATTCTACAGAAGAGTGAAGATGGTCAAAGGTTTTCCCCTCTCGGAATGCTAAGCAATTTCCATTCATTAAATAACACTTAAATTTTAGTCTTGACTGCAGGTATATGACGTTATTTGTATTTAGATAAGTATATGCCTTCAGTATCTATGCTATATAGGTGTACATACATATTCTATACATAGACAATTTACTAATTAGAGCCATACTGGTGGATTTTATTACTAAGGTCTTATTTAGGTCACTAAAACGATTATATTATTAAGAGCCCATAGCTCCCCAGTAGCCTTTACAAATTATCCACACCTTTATCCAGCTAATAGACTGATGACGTCGGAGCTATGTCACCTGTCGACCTCATTTAAAAAACAATGGATTTCATCATAGACTCTATTAAACTATACACTACATTTTTATATGCATACACATACATGGATACAAGAACTTCCAAGAAGGGTAAGAGTTTTTCCAAGTGTCCAAGGAAAACCCTTTAATTCGTCTGTTATTCATGTTTTAGTTCTTTCCAAGCTTGTTTATGATTCACCACTGGAATAATTACTAATATCTGTAACCAAGTCTGTAAAGAGTCGAGAAGTCATAAAAAGCAGCAGTATCCACTCATATCCGCAAAAATGCTCGTCAAGTTATACATACTTAGTCATAAAACGCTTGTCTTCCACAGACTCTTGCATAATGCATTTGTGAGGCGAATTACAAATTGCTAGTAGAAATGGTCCTCACTCGTTTATCAAATATTACACTTAAAACATTAATAAGGATTTCCCTTGAATATTATATAACCATAATAATATGGCTTTACTATCCTTTTACAGATTAGACGGAGATTTGCTGTATATAAACAATAACAAAACAGTGCTCCTGGTGTACACAAAAAAGAGTCAGCCGTGTATAAGATTATGTGGTAAAGAGTCAAAAAATTTTAGATTTCCAGCAAGGCCGTATGTATGGGCTTGGATAATTTGCTAGACGAAACGAACCCTTTTCATGTTCATCAACGGTATGCAGTGTCACCAGTAAGATTTATGACAAAATATAATCGTCAATTAACATGAATGGTATAAGCTAAAAACACATATCTGTGGTGTATGCATGTTACTACACCTTACCTTTTACTATCTGTTAGTATGGACGATTGAGAACTTTTAATTCACGCTTTTCTCACCTTGAACATCAATATGTGTTAATCCTTGCGAGACCAACGTGTTGTTATTCATAATGTAGAATTTCAAAGCCAGGGTTTGAGAAGGGGGAATAGTAAAATTATTCTTGATTTGGTCATTGAGGCACTCGTTTTTCAACTGATCCTTGTCGATAAGAGTTTGTGCTATCTGAGTCTCATTTCCAGGCTAAATACAAATAATACGCTCCCGTATATATCACTAAGAAATTATCTCGATTTTTTTCGTTAGTAGACAATACAGTTCAAGTCAAGAAGCTCCCAACAGTAGCCTTGATTGGAATTCATTTATCATTTAGCATATATAGTTCTTATTTCTTTCTTATCTCTTGCTGTGTAGTGAGTTTTCCAAAATTAAAACTCACGATTTTTAAACATTTTAATCACAGCAATGATTTAACCAACAATAGATATCTATACTGACAGTAAAAGCCTTATCAAAACATCAATGACTGATGGGAGCCTATTGTCCGAATCCAATGCTGTTGTGTTAGTCATCTGCATATTATAATCATTACATAATTGTTTATTTGACTAAGTAAGTACTTATGTGGGCTGTCTAAAGTTTAGCCAAAAATTCTTATAGCTTTATTTTGATCAAAAATGTTTTTCAAAATAATCCCGTATAGCAAAAATAAACGGGGAAAATTGTGCAAAAACTGGTTACACAGTTAAATAGCCGCTGCAGCATGCAAAGATGCTTTAGCATAATTATAGCTTAATGCTGTGGATTAGTGTTTCGGTCATTTGCAAAATGATTTCCGCCAAAAATCTGGATGAGATATTATATAAAAAATCTCAATAACAAAAAAGTTTTCAGTAGCAAAAAATATTAACTCCCATGGTCCCATGTTCAGTACTAATGGGTTCAGCCATGACTTTACTTAGCACACTGCTTAATTTGCATAGGAGAAGCTTTGGTTGCTGACAAACACAGGTAATAAGTAATGAAAATGGAATGTTTGCTTGGCAAGAAAGCTGTTAATTTTAAGGCTGCAAGCCTCAAAAGATAAAATAATATTCTGGTGATCATTCCATTCCTGAAGTGGCTGATCTATACTCATTCCAGAGAGTCAATAGTCCCTATACCCTATAAATAATCGAAGATATGACTGGGACAGCTCACATTATTACATACTTGATCGTGTACCTCGAAGTTGGTTTTATTTTTCCATGTCAATCGAATTTTGAAGGTTTTGAAACGTGGTCGCTCACAAACGATCACGCTTCCGTTACCCTGAAAAATATGTATTAAGTCATTACATAAGAATTTTGGTATTCATAAAAATGATGATGTATCCAAAAGAAATTCTCCATAAATTATCCACATAATTTGAGAACCTTTAGGTCCCTCTGTAACTCCACAGTTAAGTTGACTCCATCGTAGGGTGGGTTGTAGACTCGGGTGAGAACGGTCACATTTATGGAAGTATCGTTTTCAGCGATGGCTCCCAGGAAGGTACACGAACGGTTTTTTATGCAATTTTTTTTATCACCGTAGCAGATAACCCCGCGCTTCTGATTGCAGGCAGTGTATAAAGCTTCCCCATCATTACTCTTCGCCGTTTGGTTTTGGGAATCTGATGAACTTGAGTTTGTTGTAGTTGGGAAGGGTGTACTCGAATTTGTTTGCTAATTTATAAATATTATTAAACTTATAATAATTGATGTATCAAGTCAGAGGAAGAGACAAGCTTGTGGAGCTTCTAATTATTTACAGGCATAAATTTACTCTCAAAATGTGCGTGACATCTAATTGGGATTTTATGTTCTTTGGACAAGTTGATTCATGATGGAGTGTGGTTTACAAGGTTTGAAAGCCTGCTTTTCATCGCCTTATCATTACTACAAGACATCATAGATATGTTTCATAGGAAATTGATGTGCGTTCATTACCTCATTAGAAAGAGATGCAGCTGTGGTACTCTGTCCTTCCTCCGCGCCTACTGCCACAATCACCAAACCAACTAGAACTCCAGGGAGAACACGAACAAAAAATCGCCCATGCATTTTTATTCTTGTTGAATATCGTCACGATCTCTTTTTTTCAATCAAGTCACGAATCACTTTGTATCGGTAAACAATGTGGTCGTCTTATATTTTTCAACTTTTCATAAGCCAAACATTTTTTTTCCAGATGACACCCGCACAATCTATTTTCACACCTTTAGGAAAAAGTAATAACAAGATCAAAACAATATTCTTGTACTAATTGATAATTAATTCCACACAGGTTTATGAATGAAGATATAACTCCTGTGAAAACAAACAAGACTAGATATTTTTTTTAAAATCGTAAGCCACTAATATTGAATATGCTCGTGCTACCGTATTATTATTATTATATAAGCAAGACTATAAAAGTATAACTGATAAGCTCAAAACACCACTTGTTACTGGAAGCTCACAATACAGATTTCACAATACCAATCTACAAATAATACCAAGCCTCAAACACTGTAAGAAAAGGAAATGACTATTCAGCTCCACTATGTGTGAGGAAGAACTAATACCTAAATTGTAAGACGAGTCCTTTGAAGTCACACGCCAACAAACGTTTGACTAGTAATAAAATTTTATCGAAGAAGAAACAATTACAAATACTAAGAGAGATAAGACTTGACTACTTTCTTACATAAGCTCTCTCCCCCTGCACTAGAAGGCACAAGCTCTACTTGAGAAATGATCACGAAATTGCTCACTCAGTGGACAGACTGTGGGTTAGGCGGAAAGAGTGAAAACACTAGGGTGTTTATAAATGTTGTCATTACTAATATATCACACGGCAGCGACTGCTAAAATTACGAGACACAGACGGACGGACGCTAAAAAGTTACACAAGCACACAACAGATACTCATATAGGACAACACAGAGCCTATCCTCTTTACCGGATAGACAGACACACCTTGGAAGCACTCGGACCCAAAGGCTACAACCATCATAATTACTAATAACCTTTACTATTTATGGCAAAAGAGCTAGAGATGAGCTGGGATACCAAACTCAAAACATCTTGACTTAGCTATGATATGCTTACTTTTCCTTAAACTATTATCTACGTCAATTGGCAGGTCTGTTTACTTAGTGATACCTTTTACGTTTAGCCAACAGACAGGTATTGCAGATACGCTCCTACAGATATTGCAAAATGTGTGGTGGTCCGGTCCCCACTGTCCTATATACGTGACTATGCACCACTGGATCGTTCACTTGCACCAAGATGGCAAATAGTAGTTTCTACTCGCAGAGTCCAGCTTGGATAAATAATTAGATTTAGCACAATGTAAAAACACTTGTAATCCCACAAAAAGAAACAACTTGTTCTTTCTAAAGATTCACTTTTTACTGCACCGTTTGTATGCATAATACGAAAGATATGCACATATGTACACGTATGAAGTACTCAAAAGGTACACAAAAAATCGTTTGTATGAGTGATGTACTAATGAACACAGGGGGAAGGAAAACATATAGACAGAATCAAAGCACGCACATTAAGTATGCAGATAACATCTCTCATCATAACCATCCTTAAATAATAAAATTGAAACGTAACTATATGCTAAGTAATAGTTTACCATAAGTAATTGTTTGTCTCTCCAAAGGGAAATCTTATTCTTTCTTTAGACTATATTGCATGTCATTACTTGGCAAGTACTATTTCGAATGTATATACATAAATACATATATATAGATACATCTCAACCTCCAGTGAGGAGAGTTTAAGGCACGGTTTTACGGATCGTAATATGTGGATAGATATGCACTACCTTATGGTTAGTTGAGCATTCCAATAAGTGAAACCTTTTGTTTAGTTTTAGGTTACTTAGGACGATTTGAGTCTCAGCATTGAAAGTGCACAAGGATTGGAGATAGCAATCGTAAAAGTATCTATATATATGAATGCATTATGTATGAAAAAGTAAGAATGAAAAGCCTGTGCAAATTGGACAAATCCAACTTCTCCATTAGCAATTCCAATCTTCTCAAGTATAAAGGTGAGAAAAATGAAGCAATTTCTCATATGCTGTCAAGCCATGTGCGATGACTATAAATATAGTGTTTGTTGCTAGATATTTCCTGAATGTACCGTCCTCTCAAACTTAACATTATATTATCACGGTCTGGGTTATCCAAAATACTATTCACATTCGTTTTCTTTACAGCCACCCATTTTCTTGATTAAGAAAAAACTGCATAGAAAATTTATGTTCAATAAATAATTTTGGTGAAGATGGCTATGGGACAGGTCGCCGTGAAACGCCAAAGGTATGAATAAGTGATAATCAAACTTGCAAGGGTAATTTGAGTTGCATATTTTCCGTTCAATACAATTTCACTTGATACAGTCCTTCAGTACATCGGTAAAAATTCATATAAGCAAAACTAATAGAAATTAGCGGGTTGGTCCATTTGGAATAGAATAGATGAACCTTGAGCATTCGTCCTACTCATTTATCTGTAGACATATTCATCAACTAACTATGCATAGAATTGAAAAAGACATCCATTAACGAAAAGCGCTGACCCTAAGCTCAAGTTCTACTTTGCTGATTGGGTGGAACGGGAACGGGAGAATAAACAAGAGACAATAAAACGTGCGGGTCTGTAGGGTAAAAGTAGAGCGAGAATATTATAGTTCGCAAGTATTTATTCATAAAGGTGACTAAACCAATTCTTCTTAAACTTTCTGGAACATTTCGGGCCTCGATAAGTATGGAAGATAATCAACAAGTACTAGTGCAAGCTGGCTTATGCTAATTTCTCGTTAACACGTGAAGGGGGTAATTATTGCTATCAAGGGATAACTAAATGATGACACTAATACCACACCGTTACAAAGAAATGAAATATATTCTTCATATTATTTTTAAATTCACTAGTGTTAGTTTTGCATTTAATTATCAAGCCTAGTACTTCTCAACCCTTGCATATACATATAATTTCACACTTTCAAACTAAACAATCCGGTCATCAAGTAGGGCTCTTCATCATCAAGAGGCAGAGGCACGTCAATAAAGTAAAAGCCTCCACTTGGCATTCATAAAATATTTACTTAGGTCTTGGAAATTATCGACCGCCGAGAAGTAATAATTCTTTCAAAAGTAACTAAGAATAAACGTTTGCTCAGGTATAGCGTAGATATTAAAATGTTTACATTCGCACCTTGGACCACCGTCAGCATTATGACGAGATTTGTGAGATCACTATGAGACAGTATAAGATGTAAATCCAGTATCCAATAAGCTTACATGGTTTGGCAGTTCGTCGATCTTTTTCCGTGAGAATTTTTTCGCATTTCTATACCTTTGGATTATCATTTTTTACTAGTTTGCTAAAACACTTTTTTGCAGAAATAATCGCTCACTTGTATACAAGTGAAGTCATTGAAAATGAATTGCAGAGTTTTTGCACGCGCTGGACAACGAATGTACGAATTCCCTCTAATCATCAGATGAAGATGTCTAGGAGCTGTATAACACGCGGAGTTTTTGTAAAGATAAATCATCAAGTTTATACAACTGTTGTGATTTTAATTTCTGCTTTTGCATTGTAATAATTGTGTAACTCTATTATTTGGGACAAAAAAAATCATTGGGAAGAATATTTTTTAGTCATTTTTTCATGAAATAAGGATTTAAGAAGTTACGTTCAAAAGGGAATGAGCAAGCTTACATTGTAATTTTAGCTTCTAATGATAATTTATAGACTACAATTTAAACAGACTTTGAACAAACATGATATCGACAATAGGAACAAATTATAATGCTCGCTGCATATTGAATACTTGAGGTTTCTCTGGTTTTAACCGTATGTCCCTCGGTAGGGGATGAGCTCAAGCGTGACGAGTAATAACAGAATATTAGCAACCATCAAGACATAGTTCATCAAAAGAAATTACTCCAAGTCTATCTAACATGACATTTATGGGCCCGTTGGAGTAAACTTTATTGAAAATGCTAATTAATAGTGCACACACGTACCTCGTCCGATAAACAAACATTTTCGATGCTAAAAGAACCAATGGAGTATGCACAAACACTAGAATGCATTGTTGTGTATACTTATCATTTATCATTACGTACACACCAAGTATATATATGTAAGTACAAGCGGAATGATGTAAGTATCCTGCCCGTCCTGTCGTAGAGTAATTAGTTTCTATATACTTATAGTATGGAAGTATAGTAGCACATATATTTGTAGAATAATACAAGACAGATGGTAGATAGATAGAGTAGCCAACGTTATTAGTCAGCTAATCTTCAACTGGACAGCAATAATAATTAGGAATGAAAACAAGATTGTACTTTGTCAATACTATACGCACTCATCTTCTTGACTTACCTTTGCATGTCATCAATGCAGTGAAGGACTGAAGTTTAAGTCATAGGTCATAACTTACATACAAACGTTTCTTCCCTATACACTCCACTTCATCACCCATAGAATCTATTAATGTTAATATGATCACGGTGTGCCTCAAGAGAGTTTAAAAATCTCAAGGAATAAGCTCAAGGAAAATTAATTCATTGTATACATAGTACGTATGTATCTGTACATAAGCATTTTATCAATGTGACTATATGCAGAGATCTAATATTTCTCATGTTTCCCGTAGGGTCGAGGGATCACTTTAGATAAATTATGAAATTATGCGGACTTCCATCCTTTCGCATAATTGCCATTGTAAATGAGTATTTTCATCTTTAAGAATAAATTTTATTATTCTCATCATAAATGACTATAATATCAGTATTAGGTATCTATTTGGTTGGGACATCGTTGCATAACATGAATGAATGCGTTATTGTATGCAGCATGCATGTTAGTACATGCACGTGTAATTGTGTGTTACATGTACATAAGTTTATACATGTGTCACAGTATTATAAATACATTGTTTTGCAGGATGGACAAAACATTTAAATACGCGCTCATATACAGAGACAAATTGTCCAAAGCGATCCACCCACACAGGAATGTTTGGGATATAAACGTGTGACTGACGGTGACGGTGGAGGACTGCCCTTTAAATTCTAATTGCAGCGCTGATGTGGCTTTCATGAATCCTAATGCAATTTATATTCCAATTATGAGGTAATGGATATTTCAAGGGAGGTTAAATTCACTGAGATGAAAAGCCTGTATGCGAACCACAACAGGTAGTATATCGCTTTTATTTTTACGACCGGCGGAAACTTGTCAAATGATACTCACCTAGTCACCTATTAAGTCGGACTCTCTATTCATATTCAGATTTCAATGAAAACATTTTTATGGGTTTTAGCTGGGAAAAAACATACCTGGAAGTATATACTACTGACCGTAAGCCGAGAAAATAGATTTGCAGTATATATTTGCCAACTTACTTATTAGCTTTTACTTATTGAATGACTCTGTACACAATTTAAACAACTGCGTAAACAGGATAATTTCCGTCTAATCCCCTACCCACTTGTTTTCAATTTATGGGAAATCTGTATGACCAAACAGCAGCTTTAGTATAATATTGGTTTATTGGGGTTGGTCATACATAGAGTATGAATCGATTCAGGTGAGTCAACAAAAGAAATACTAAATAAGTATTTACAATAGGTGCAACTTTATGCTCCAACTATCAATTAAAAAGGTTGTCCATACCCATATTACGGTTTCATTCAGTATAGGAATTTTGTATGGGAGTAGGTAAACGAATAAAGGATCCGTCATCAAAAATTCCAGGACGATGACTTCCTATAAACAGCGCATCCCATAACAACTTTAAAAATTGAAGCTCTCATTAGTCTACATTTTTCAATACTTGGATAGTACGTATATGAACGCAAATTTCTAACTTTAAAGATACCGGAACTTTCTAATTTTGCAAAATATTATTACTCCTGAATACGAATTGAAAATATTTCCTGTGCATGCAAGTATAATAAATTATTCTATAGTGTTTATACACAATAGTTTTATTGTAGCTTTTGAGATTTTTTTCTCCATATTAATTTTCATGTTTAACCTCTTAAAGCCCATTGTCTGAAGTGGTTATTTACGTGACGGTATGTATATGCACAACTTAGCTAGCCCGTGTAGGAAGCAAAAGTTAAAAGTCATCATGCAAGCATGTCTTCAGAAAGTGTATGAATGGCAAATTAGTGACTCAGGGTTGACCTAACAATGGAGATCCAGCTCCAGTAAGGTATAAAATATGTAGGAAAAATACTTGATTTAGGCTTATATGATGACATTGAAACTGATTCACACATCTGTATCAGTCTTTATTAGATCAGAGCTATACACGTTGCATGAATGTGAATGAAGATGAGTAATATAATTCTGAATATCAGCATATGTAATGAGTCTCATTTGACTTGTAAACGTTGGGAAAAACAATGGTTGTGCGAGAAGGTATTTATAATTAGTGAAATTAATTTGCCAAAATTTTAGCTGAACTTCAGAAGTAATTATTAAACCACTATAATTACGCTTTTGTGTACGCACAATCACTAACTCTCTGCACACTATAATGGGGATGATTATTGTATTGTAAACCACCACGTGACTACGTCTTCACACGAGTTAAGGACGATTTCGCACGTACTATGCATATTTGTAAGAGTAAAATGGAAACTACGATTGTAACGAAATACATGCCTGCAGCTTAAAACCATTATAAATGCTATAATTATGTTATACAGGATTAAACACTTTTTATTAAAAAATATAACTATAAAGCCCAATTTTCACGGAAGATAATCCTCAGCATTCATTTTATTATAAGATTTAATTAGATGACAAACATTTTCACACCAGTTAAGTTTAAAGCCCCAAACCTTCACTTCCTTTCGAATTCAAATATGTAAACTACAGAATGAAGAATAAATCGAACACTAACGCCAGCTTGTGCGGATTAGGTATAATCAGCGATTTTAATTACATTTCTGAGCTCTTGATTTTCATTTGTAAATATAAGAATTCGGTGCAGTAGCAAAATTTTGTAACTAATTTTTAATTTAATGAAAATAAAAATATTGACAACATGGACCGTATCCAGAACGCTTATTTCACCGGCTTCATACTCCATAGACCATCGTTTAGGTAGTGAACTAATTCGATTCCAACACCTTTATTTATTTTTGCGCTAAAAAATCCAAAGATATTTTATGAATTCACCCCAGTATTATTGATTATAATTATATGTTAACAACTTACATCTCCTCAGCTGAAAGTGTAGTAATACCGACACCCAGTGCGTGTTGCTTTCCTTCCGCCATAATTGCCTGGAAGAATTCAATCATGAGATATTACTAGATATCAAATGCTTAAGGATACAAAAAAACTAGTATTTGTTCTTTTAATGAGCAATAAATACCACAATTGTATTTTTTGGTACATCCGCTGTCTTGCCACCCCTAGAAGTTAATCCTGGACACATGACGTTGGCCCCACTCAAAACGAACTTGATCGCTCCTTTATCTACTTGCTCACGAGCCAACATGAATGGGTCTATAAAGAAATCAGAATTTATTATTCTTTCTGGTTTCAATAATAATAATAATAATTATTATTATTATAAGCACATGCATGAAGTAGAAGTCAACAAAATTGTTTGTGAGTTGCGATTCACAGATCACAGAATTTGTTTAGAAACAAAGCGTTTTTTCTGAACACACCAATCATCCTTTAGATTGAAATAAATTATTTCGGTTCCATTTGTAACGGTATTATTGTCTATTTATTGTGGGGATAAGAATAACCGTCTTCTACAGTGTGAGAAACTTTTGAAATTTGTAAGCAATTAATCTCAAACTTACATTTATGCAGCAATTTCAACGTCGGGAACCAAGCGCCTTCTCTGTGCTTGAAAAACAGCTGTTCTCCAGTTGAATTCACAAGAATTTCGATGTGGTCGTGACTATAAATAAACAACATAAATTTAATTATTTCTTTTTCATCGGCAATAAGTTCCAACAGAATAATTTAATGTCCAGTAGCATCTTTCCTGTCTATAGACTTCTTCACATTTTGCTCCAGTTAGAAAAATAGCGCTATCGCTTAATTATGCTATATTAGGATGAATTCCTTCCTTGAACTGTCACAACAAATAGTTTTACCTTCCAAGGAGCGCCAGGTTTTCACAAATATTAGTTTCAAAAATGTAATATTTCAACCAAGTTCCTATTCGAAATCCAAGAATCTTGCTCAAACTTACTAAAATGATTTTTGAACATACACACACTCATACAACTTACCATTTTACAAGCTTAAAATTTTCCTTTTTAGGTAGAACTTGGTCAATGAAAGGCTCCAAGTCAGGATAATACTCGATTATTTTAGCACGAATCCCTTTCTGAACGGATGATTTTAGCTGCTGTGTACCAGACACACTCTCTTTTTCATCAAATCTGCAAAAATAAAAGTGATTCCATTAATGACCCAACCAAGCCTTTACATCTGGACCGTTTTAACCTTTGAAAAGATGCCGCAATATGCCAAGAAGTATATTGCGGTACAAATCAAGAGTATAATAGAAGTGGCTTAAACGTAAACCGCTGTCAACTTTTAAAGCCCCAAGGGAAACCAAATGATGTTAAACACTTACTTCTTAAACATGATAAAGCTTGATGAAAACTATCCCGGTATTAAATATATCCTTTTTCAGAAATACACCAACCTGGAGAAAAACCGAAAAACTTCAAAGCTACCGAAGAGTCGACTCAATATTCGCGCGGATTTCAGTTCCCAGTGCCATGCATCGTAACATTGAACGGCGACGTCAGATGGAGAGAAATACAATTTTGTCAATGTTGTCCATACGGGTGGAATTAAAGCTTGGCTATTTCTTTCCTCGCTCTTGCTCTGAATTCCTTAATTACAGGTGTCTGTCTGGTAATAGTCATTAAAGAAGTTCTTCTGGATAAGTTCATTTATTATTTACTTACCTTCTTGTTCATAATGAAAAATAGGATAGAGTAATAATTAAAATTTCAATTATGTTTGAGATTTTGCATTTGTTTAAATTTCATTTTGGAACTTTTTCCATCTGCTGCCCGTAATGTTGACAGCATTTTGGACTAAAATTTATTTGTAACTCTATAACTCTACTATACTCACTTAGTTAGTATAACATAACAATCTGCAGAAATTGGATTTTGGACTGATTGATGCCAACAGCATTAACTATAAAAAATCATGATGTTAAAATAGCTAATAATACATACATACCTAAAGTATTACCTGTAATTAGTAACACTTCAAAATGGATCATTAGTTCAACCCAGCATTGAGCAGACCATACCATGCAACTCTAGAAGGTTCTATATGGAATCTTGGGAACTACATACATATTTATATAGATGCAATATTAAGACAGGTGAAGCAGACGAGGAAGCTTTAAGGTTAATGTAAAGAATAAGATGCTTATATACAGGTAAGCGAGAATAGCATGGACTGTGTCTAAGATTATATTTAAAAGTAATAAGTGGTTCATCGTCCGACGGAGTATGTGCTATATCATTCCTTGACTATTTTCTCGGGTCACTCATGCATTTCAAAGCCAGGAAATATGTAAACAGAGGGAACTCTGTCGTATATCTGTATAGTCATAGATAATCTTATAGATATATAGTATATATATATACAACCATGTGTAAGTACAACTAATATAACACAAACACACAACATGTGAAAAACTTAAGTATGCCATTCTGATAGGGACTCCCAACACGACAATATATACAGTGGCTCTGCACATTTATACACATTTCATAACGTTACTTCTTTTAGTCTAATATTTTTAAAGTATTGTGTTGTGGAAAATTCAGAGAAAGACAAAAAAATATATGTATACTCATCCATGCAACTTCCTACAGCAATAACAACAACAATGTTAAAACTCTATAAAAATGTCCAAAACAATATCTCATATTAGGTAATTTCATTCTGAATGGAGTCCGTGTTTTTTAGCCTTTAAAGCAAATATATTACATGCATTTTTACAAAATAATAGTGGCAAATTGTCAATAGACAATAATTTGTTATTTTATATTTTTATTATATACGTTAATTGTACACATAAATGTATACATATACATTGTGTGCAGTAGCAGATCTATTCTAATTTTTCATGAACGAAATTTCACGGAGTTTTTCTGAAAAAATAAAGTTTGTATGAACGAAGTCAAGCCACTGATTTGAACGAAATAAGTCCCACTAGTCTTAAGTTCATAATATTCAATGAAACATGTATATGGTATTACATTTTATGTTATGTAAACTTATCAACAAATTTTTGGATGCTATATAATATATAACATAGTTTCACTATATATAGTTTCACTATATTTATGCACAAATCCGGTCTTATTTATATTTATACAAAACTAATTTTAATTCTTGATTGATCATGTATTAGGAAAAGATTGAAAAAACTGTGACACACGATTTGACTATTGTACAAACATTACTTGTGTAGGTATATGAGTATGTGTACATGTAAATACGTTTCTAATGGTTCCTCTTTCGAAGCCTTTGCCTTTGTATCGGGTAATTAAACACCTGGCAAAAATCAACAAATATCTTAATGCTCTATCTGTTCCTGTCATTGCTGTCTGATTCTATAGGCATATAGCTTGGTTGAGGGTGACGCACATACACATATTGTATGTATATATCTCAAACATAAATATAATTTCGTGGTAACATACACATGTATGCACAGATCACTACGTGGGGTTTTTTTAAACATAAAAAACAAATCACTGAAGAGTGAAATATGCTCGTCGGTATGTAAATTCCGTAATTTTTGTTTGTTACAATTGATAAGGTAAGTCGAGACACGGAATTACATCATAAAGGGAAGTTGAATACAATAAGAATGCAATAAAAAATGGGGATGACGGTTGCTGAATACGCTCACACATGTACATACACACGAGTTTAAAAAGGATAAGAATGAAATAATAAGAAATACCTCGAACCCAGCTTAACAAAAACACTTTATAAATCCAAAAAGGAAAGCAAACAGAAGTAAAACATGACTCCGTAAAGTCAAAGCCAAGGGTTCCCGATGAAGTAATCTTGTCTCTCTCTCTATCTTCTTCCTTTTCTCTCCTCGGTAGGCATTTCACGTACATCGATGAGAATTTAAATGCTGAACAATGCTGTCAGCTACAGCGTGATTAAATAGTTACACAGGTGAATGGATTCATTTCTCAGAGAGATGCTTTTCACGCCATTCATCCAGCAATGAACATACACAATTCTGGTGTGAGATCAGGATATCATCAACTAATCACCATCTATCCTCCAATGGAACTAAAGCAACGGGACATGTATAACTGGGTGTAAGTACATATTTAAAAGTTTTATTCAATTTCAAAATAATACTCTGCCCTCCATAAAAATTCTTCGGCTTCTTCTGTCCCCCGCATTGTGCAAACTATGTGGAAACAATGTTCATGTACCTAATACTGTTACTGTCCTCCCGTATTTACACACATTATCCTCACAATTAACAAGAGAAGTACAATACCACAATTTAAGAGGATGAAAAACGTTTTTGGAAATTAGATTTTAATTATTTTTTGTCTCTGTAATCCATAAATAATTACTTGGCTATATCTATCGATTTTGCTCCTATGATTATATTATACTTATGTCGGCAAAGACCAGCGTTGGTACATACATACAACCCTACATTTTTGGGTCTGGATTAGACCGCAAATAATCGCCACAAAAAAACAGGTTACATTGAGAAATTGGTGCAAGAACACTCATCGTAATTATTTTACCAATTTAAATGGATCATTAAGCTCCAATCCTTTAATCCCTTCATATATTCGGTGAAACTGATACAAAGGCCCAACAAATTTTACTTGTGCTCTTACAAAAATGTGCATGCATTTAATTGCGTCAGTGGTGCCATAAAATTATCGTTATATGTAGATGTGCATTTGTAATATTTTTATTCTACAGCTTTCGACACATATGAAATTTCACATGTACATATAATGGAACGAAATTGCAATTAACGAAAGCCAGTGACGACTATCTACTTTAGAGAATGCTTGCTGTATACACTGAGAATACACTAGCAATAATAAGTGTGGACTGGGAGGGAAACTAAATGATAGGTTTCATATACATAGTAAAGGAGTCAACTGTTAAGGAGTGAAGGGAAAGATACTTTAACTCATCCTTTATTTTAAGCCTTTTACTTATTACAAATTGCGTTTCATGAAGAAATGCCTATTGTGAAGATGTAGGGTCGCGTGACCTGTCAGCTATTTTCCGTTTGAATTCTTTCTATTTTTAAGGCCACAAGGAACAAGGACGCATACATCCGTTCCAAGATTTTTAGTAATATTCCACAATCTGAAATGCATGAAATATGTAAATAGGTAAGTCAATACATACCTTAACTTAGGTAAAGAATAGCATGTTCTGGTTCTTATCGTTAGCTATCCATATTATCGATGCTTAGCTCTCTCTATGCTTAGCATTTTTATGCTGTCGGTATGATCATGAATTCAGGATTCACGAATCCCTAGTTAATCTGTAATAAAAATGATTTGGTGATGGAATAAGTGTATGACTGTGTATAGATAAAATCGTTAAGAGATTTCCAGTCGTATAATTACTACATTTCAACGCTTCATTAGAATTTCCACTTTTCTCATGTCTATCTCAACTCAAGTGGAATATCCTCCAGTGGAGATATTTCTCATTTCACGCCGTATGAATTATCAAAACATATTTCCGAACTCTAGGGTATTGGTGCGCCTTTCCAAATCCATCGCTTACTTATTCTTTCTACACTTATTCACTATAGGCGTGTAGGTTAATGAGGAGATTAATTCCTTATAGATTAATAATCAAGGATTTATATATGAATAACTTCACAACGAGACCTTCATAGAACACTTCAATAAAAATATAAATGATTTTCATTCACGGTGGTCTTCATTAACAGTTTTAATTACCTAGCTGTACATCGTTTTTAGAAACTCCTAATTTTTTCATCCACGTATTAACAGTTACGGTCTTTTCAAATATTGGCTTGCAAACATCTACGTAGACTATTTTAAACCATATTTTATATATCATATTATATAGAGAATTAACCTTTCTTTTATAGCATAAAATATTTCTACGTTACTTTATTCATTGTCACCCATTCGCCGATGAAAGACGTTAATGCTCATAAAATTCAAGATCAAAGTCAGGTCTGTGGGGTAAATTTTTTTTACAGCTCATCAGGACTAAACAAGCTGTTCAATCGGAAATGGAATAATAAAGGATAAGTGCCTAGATATGTGTAAGTACCCTGGTGCTGAAGATCAGATAAATTAATTACAGGTAAGCAGTACAGAAATAATGGTGTGGAATAAAATAAATACCTTATACCTACATATACACACTACTATTAGCAGTAACATTGAGTTTATAAGTAAAAGCGTGTGGCTATAGGAAAACAGGGGATTTGAAAAGGATTGTTGCATGAAAAGCATGGTGAATGTAAACGTTATTAATGACGCGGATGGCTGTTTTGTTATTATGAATATTGGAGGTATTTCCGGTGTCATTCTCGGACCTTCAGTCCATCATCCCTTCTCCCTTCATCACCCTCTGCCTGCACGTGGCTAAAAGCTAACCGACCGTGTCAAGACAACCAGACTGGTAATTAAACATACGTTCGCCTTTACTCCTCCATCAATTATTCAATCTTTTTTTTTACTCCTCACTACTGATCCGACCAACCAGTCCGGTGCATCATCCCTACCTACTACCTTGTATACCTTCCAAACACTAGCCTCACGTCACCAATTACGCTCCCAGTGCGTGGACTACTAATAAGGATGTACCTCCGAGTGGAAGTCGCATTTTCGTTCTCACGTTACCCCGCCTTTCATCTTTGACATCATTTGCTCCTGCCACGCGCTGAGCCTCCTTGCTCCCACTGCATTTATTACAGCTTTTAACTTAAATGCCCATTGTTGTCATTAACTTTGCAAGGACTATCACAAATGTTTACTAGTCATCCTAGTATTTCCATATATTAATCATAGTAAAATACTTAAAAGGTGGGAGTTAAGAGACAAATTAATTTCTCTACAAGTCAAAACCCATATCTGTGGCCGTTCAGTGGATGATTTTAGGCTCAAACGATATGCTTGCTTTACGTGAGGAAAATTATTATACAGGCTGATGAATACAGCTGTTGTGCTATTTAAAATTATTATTGTGTAGATTAGAGATAGTAGTATATAGGACAGTGTTAGTAGTAATACAAACTACAAACCCTCTACGTTTCGCATGGTTCGATTAATGAAGAGACACAAAGTATATTAATTTTGATATGCCAGTGTTATATACTTACGTGTATTTACAATATATGTGTATACAAACGTTTCCGAACGAGTTCAGACTGTGGCGGATCAAAGAAGGATGCGACGATTGGCAGAACGAATCCAGTTGATGAGGGCTTGAGGTGAAAACTAATTGATTTCGACCTTGCTCGCCTCCTTTGCAACGGAATGAACCTCGAAAATCGAGGAAATCAACAAATTAAACCTTGAAAGGGATCCACACTACCGGTATTTACAATCTGGTTACTACTATCTCACCCACTTGAAGAACCTTCCAAACTGTTCACAAATTCAAAAAATTCTAGAGAGTGGTCCTGCGGAGTTACAAAAAACAAGATAGCGGGATTAGGTTTGGATGCTCAAGTGCTCATATACACTTACCTATGTCATTACTATAAATGTGGTAAGTAATTTACGTTTAATTTTGGTACCACTTCAGTACAAAATATCATATAGGGTGCGACCTACAAATGGATATAATTTTGCATTGACAAAACAACGAAAATGAAGTAGAAGCAGTGAAAGCTTAGTCAGAGCGATTACTGCAGATTATATCTGTATGATTGATCTCAAACTACAAAACTTATTGAGGAAGAATTCGAAGAAATCTCGCGTGCTTCCACTTAATTTAATATAATTTATTTTCTTGGGGTGTAAAAATCAAATTACATTTGTATTTTACTTATTTCTACTTTGTTTTTACTTTTGAACTTATAATTTACTTAAAAACGAGCTCACGATCCTACACTCTTCAACCAATAAGTTGAACCGCTTTAAATGAATCGGTCTAACCGCATTGATTATAGTGGTATCTTCGGAGTAATTGGTAAAGGATGATATTATTAAGTGTCTCTGCTCTTTGTCCAGAACCCCTGTATCTCTACTTCTCGTTTGAGGTTCCCTTTGTTCATGCAAGACGATTGCCTCCAACTGCCTCCTTTATGTACCTGTAATTGGTTCAGTCAGCAGTACTCACAATCCGCTTCTTATTCTCGTTGACGAAGGTTTCCCTTTCCACAAAGAAAACAACCTACTACCTAAATAACAAGGTAAGTGTAAATAGTTATCGAATGTTACTACTTTTGAGTATTTATGTAATGAACTTGACTTGAACGTCATCCAATCTCCAGGCTATATAACGCTGCGGATGCGGACGATGATTTCATTATGTTTTAAATTTCGTATGTGTGCTTCTATATACACTCACAACCTCCTTATATCACCTTGTTGAAAGTCTTGTTATCAGTTATCACGATGAAGTATTGACCATTTTAGGGTGAACAAGGTAAAATATCAATATTTAACACATTTCATTCTGGCGCCTTCATAATAGCATAGAATTTTAGGCTATTGATATGACCAGCACCAGCACCCTTGAAGATTTAACTTCTACACTTCTATATTGTTTCATCCTCTAAGGCATCTTTAAGTTCAATTGGGTTTTACAGGATTTGAGAAACCATGATATGCATTGTTTGTGAAAGAAATAACGATATTTTTTATGAAAACACGATTTTTGAAGTCGCTTGAATGATATACGAGTATATGATGTACTATTGGATTCTTGTTGATTTTAATGAGTTCAAAAAATCCATAAAACATTTACATATAAAATGGCTTGGATTTTAAGAGAGCTGTATATAAATTAAAATATCCCTTGATTAGTGATATGAAAAGTTTTGTTCAAACAATCCGAAAAGCAGTTTTACAGCTTGGAGAAAAAGATAATAATAGTTGCAAGGAATTACTAATAACAATGGAAGTCAAGAATGAAATACGCGCGAACCCCTGATCATACCATTATCTCTGATTAGTCCACTGCCCTGTTTTCCTGGTAGAACGTGAATAAGTAAATAATGTACATGGGATTCGCGTGATTCATACCATTTCCTCTCACGCAACCGATCACTCAAGAAATTGAAAAAAGATACGTCCAAAGAAGTGGCATACTAATATAACTGTTTATATCAATCATGGAAAATTTAAATACCTACATGCAACAAGTATTTAAGAGATACATGAGAGATACACTGTTCTGAGTTCTGACCAAAGCAGTGTCAAGCTTGATTTTGTATAAAGTATAATAATACTAAAACCCATATATGCAATAAGGGATGAGGGAGTACCGTAACTACACATTTCTTTCAGAGGATTTCCATATTTCAGTAAAAATTGAACCTTGATTAAGATGAGATGTTCCTGTTCACACAGTTGTACCAGTCATGGACGAAAGTGCCTACTTGAGCTACACGTGAAAATAGCTGAAAATGAGGCTAGAAAACTTGCCAGAGGGATATATGTGCAAAGAAAAATTCAAGCTTGACCTAATTCAACACGAGAATCGATGCATGCGATCGACCGTTCTATTACAAATCAGTATTACCATGCTGAGAGTGTTACATCTTAATGCTTTTAAATATAACGTGCGTAATACCTGATGCTGGAATTTATGGCTGGATATCTTTATGGAAAAAACAATGAAGTAATTTGCATTAATTAGATACAAAACCTGCAGCGCTCGAGCTCTTATTGTTGTTGCTGTTATTGAAGCACGTCGGTCTGTATTCTGAACATGCGACAATGAGTTCTAGCAATTTATTTTTATTTCTAACAATACATGAATGTTGGTGTTTCAACACTACAGAGGTTTTTGGAGTTTTTTTTGTAGAAATGGTCAGAAATAATTTTTACCGTATACTGTTCACATAAGATAGAATCACGCAATAAGGAAAATGAATTAATTAAAATTCAACTGTCCACTACTTTCTAAAAATTCTTAGTAATCCGGCACCCAGTAATTAAGGTTCAGGCATAATAACCCGAGAAATGCCCGGTAAAACTACAAATACATACTATCTGACGTCTTACACTACAAATTGACGAAGTTATGGTAGAATCATAATAAAATTCAATAAAATTCGAAGTTATTTCTAGTTAGATAATAATTTCATGATCTCCATTACTATGGAGGTATCAATCTCTGGAAATTCAGTATCTCCTTGAAATTATTACTGACTGAGTAAAATGTAAAACTGGAAGTTCACTCGTCCTACATTATAGATTTTTTGGAGTGTTTACCTATTATGGTGTTGATGTCTTAACTTTTACAATCTTGACACATTGAAATTGTTTCAATTTCATCCTGCAGTGCGACGGTTTAGGACACTTTCTATAGTTTATAGTGTTAATACTGAAGTTTCTATAACTTCGAAAATGTATTTGAAATCGAGATGAAGGATCCTCCGCATTTGTAACTAAGTAACTAAGGTAAGAATACGGACTACCCATTGTTAATTGTTCAGTCCTAAATATGAATAAATTACAGTAACTTTGCTGTAATCGCAGTTGTGGGTTGTGTACAAAGCAACAAACATGCATAATAAATATTAGCAATTATAATAAAGACAATTATGGGTTGATTTTTTAGTTCGCCCAAAACTCAATTAAGAGAAAGGGTCCATCATATACATGCACCCAAATTAATTCTTTCAAATAGATAATTAGGATCAACCAAAACAGTCGAGCTCTTCAACTTACATTTACCTTCAATATTTTAAACTTATACAGGCAGCAAAAAATGGGTGGAACGTCTTTTCACATTTTAAGGCTACTAACATCAAGTAATCCTATAGTGTCGTCAGCTGCTTGCTCCTTGCACAATCATAATTTCGATTAATTTATTGTTAATTGCACACAGCATGGGGCATCAAATTGATATTCCGGTTCTTCGTTAAAAATGGAAACGGCTTCTAAGTGCCTTGATGTTTACGTACAGAGTTCTCGTCTTTATTTCAAATGCTGAGATTCGCTCCCACGCAAGTGTGCTTTTTTAGTAAAATATATAGTTTTTTCTTAAGCAAATGTTACGATACGGCGATGGTTTGTAGAGTAAACTGCCATAATGAAATATTGTCTATACTTTTCTCGTTGAACATAATAGGAAAGTTGTGGTTGGAAAAGTGAAAGGATTACAAGTACCAGGCTCATCTCTTCACCTGCCCACGTCCCTCAACTTGAATGTCTAAGAAAACACTACGGTAAATCTCTTCTCGTGCCCGCGACAGCCTCAGAAATAATTATTATTAAATAATAATAAACGACGGTCACGGTTAAAACTCTTGTTGTGTGAATTCTATAGGCGGGGACAAGTGCATTGTACACACAAATAAGTGGAAACCGCTAGTAGCAAAGCAAGCATTTTAGGTGTGAAAACACCTGTTACACTATCCCAAGACTATATAATCGACTTTGTTCATTTTCATGCTTCCGTCCCTATATTTTTCGATGTAGGAACTCTGTCGTATAATATAGTGAATAGTCTTACAGCGTTTTCCTTGTTTGAATTCACTGTAATAATTGGAAAAGTTTCTCATTTCTAGGAAATGGAAATGTATTTTGCCTTTTGATGGTATATGTGTAAGAAGTTGACAAAAAGGAACAATTGATCTTGGGAGTCATATCGTTGGTCAAAAGAAACTTATTCATTAAGAATAATTAATAATTATGCAGATTCATTAATAATTTCCTATGATTTTTAGAAAATGTCAGAAAAGTTGTCCTGGTTCACATTATTGTGAGACATTAGTGTATATGTTAGACTTAATTAGTTCATTATTTTAGTATGAATAGAATTTCATGCAAAGACGATGCAATTAAGATCAAACAGAATGTAGAACAAATTCAAAAATGTTTGTTTGTTCTATGCACGATGTTAGTACAAATAAAAATATATTAATAGAAAATAAATGTTTGTACATTATTTGTGCCCTGACATTTACAAAGCATTGCGTATACAGCATGGGAAAATAGAAAAGGGATTGTAATGGATATTGAATTCAAATGAGAAAGTAAAAAAAAACAATTGCGGCTATTCTCCGTTACGTGATACATGTCAAGTACACTACATGAAGTATTTGTTCGGACAGTGCAAACAGGAAAGTATAAATTTATAATTTGGTAATTGAAGGAAGGCTCAGGGAGGGAGAGAGAGAAACAGAGAGGACGGTTGGATACATTTAGAAGCTTGAGTAGTAATAAAAATACATTTTTTGGGAGGTTTACGAAAGCGGTATGGAAGGAGGATGGGATACATAAGAAAGTGAGGAATGGCCAGAATTTTGTCTTGTT
The DNA here is from genome assembly GCA_034696945.1 of Lipothrix lubbocki. Classification (NCBI taxonomy): domain Eukaryota; kingdom Metazoa; phylum Arthropoda; class Collembola; order Symphypleona; family Sminthuridae; genus Lipothrix; species Lipothrix lubbocki. The sequence continues at coordinate 32,942 of JAQGAK010001079.1, forward strand.
AACTCCAAGTTTTCCTTTGATCATGTGAGTTTTTCTTGTTGATCGTCTGCTGCTGGTCGTTTCCTCTTTTGTCCGGATTAAAAGTTTGTGGGATGACAGGTAATTTGTCCATCAAAGTCATATTTGGATAAAAGGAAACGGTGAGAATCGGACGGGATGACTTCCCATGAATACACTTCGTTTCATCTCTCTCATACCTCTCTTTACATCCATCAGCCATTCATCTTCATTTGAAACTTCACTCATAATATTACCATTAAATTACACCACAATCACAATACCTTCACAATTATCTAGACATCCTCAGAAAATTGCCATTTATTTACCCCTCTTTAATCTTTTTACCTTGGTCCTCCTTCATTCCCCAAACCTTCACAAGAGTGGTCTCAAGTCTTGGTGTAACTTTTAGCTGGACATTATCATCTCCCACTTCGTGATCCTTTATAAACAAATGCGTTTTCCAAGATCCAAGTACATGCATCTACATTGTGTAAATGATAAGCATTGCATACTGTATGTTTTGTATCCTCCGAATTTCCGGAATCTCTCTGTTAGTAATAGTTTCAATCGTGTTAATGCCTATAGTGTCCGTGTCCCTTAATTCAATACAACCGTGATAGTCAACTCTCACTGTAAGATGTGCGTGTTAGTTGTTGAAAGTTAGGTGTGTGAAGGGGATAAAGTTCAACAGGATACTTCCCTGTTTGGTTAATAATGCGACCATCACAATTACAATTTACTCATCGTACGACCCGCCATGCCGTGTACATAAAATAAAATGTAAATATTTGAAAAAAATATTTAACGTCTGACGATGCGTACTAAAGCCTTCATCGCTATTTTATGTATGATATTGTCCCTAAAAAATTATGACATGTAGATGATACGCATCCTCCTAGAAAGATGATTCATTTCTCGTTTCCGGTGTCTTCTCCTCATCATATGAAGGTATGCTAAAAAGTTACAAAGCCAGCCTTTGCATGCCAAAGGGACATGAATTACAGATACAAGGAGAGGTGAAGCCTAGTGAGAACTGTAAAGGAAATAAAGGCACGCGTAGGCAGCACTCTTGATCTTTATCACTCCCCAAACCTGACACTTGTTAACTACGGACTTGCTTCCCTATTCACAAGCCTAAGCTGTGTGCATGTATATGTGTTTTTACAAGCTGTTGTCCAATGGGGGTTTAAAAAATGAAGTAGCTTCTAACATTTATTACTTTGTCCTTCCGTATTCTTTCCCTACTTCGCAGTCTCTCTTACCATACTTTCCTCCTGTACAGCTTTTTTGTTTTATTTATGTATACTATGTTTGGAAACTAACATAAAAATACTTTTTCGGTTTATCTTGTGTAACTCACTTCTCCCCTACTCCAGGTCATAATTACAAGGCCGAGTGGAGAAATAATTCTAAGAAAAATGGTAGCTCTTCAACCTCTCAAGTACATTTTTAATTGATCTAACTTTTGTGTGCATTTCACTAAAATCAACCTCTTTCGTAGCAACTTTGTATAGAGCCAACTGCGAGCAACGCCACAAAAAAGCGAATCCTGCACAGTAGTCTGTACACTAAAAATATCCGAAATCGTTGAAAACTGACCCTTCAACAAAACATAATTTTATTCCTGGTGCTAGCCTTATCAAATTATACACTCGAATGAAGTAGTTGGAACCCTGAGTATGTACGTTGCGTAATAATCTTGAGTAGCAGCACATGTGTGTTTAGGAAGTTGAGGCCGGTGAAGATGAGACGGTGATAACGAGACGGTCGCGTGGCCCTTGTAAAATAGCACCAAACTACTTAATACCATTGAATTAAGGTTCCACTGTGTACTAATAGTACGCTAATACTCGACCTAAATCCACATGTACAGTGCAACAACAACCCCTAGAAATTTTACTTTTCCTTTTTTTTAATGTCCCTGACAATAATGACGTGGAGGAGCATATAATAGTCCTAATGAATGAAAATTACCTTTAATTTTTTCAATCGGTAATCTTCCCCCTGGCAGAGTTATAGTGCGGGGCTATGTGAGTTTGTACAATTTAGGGGAATAGCATACTACGGAGTAGCCTCACGATGATAAATAATCTACTGTACTACCAAGAACTTAAATAGTATTTATTGGTAATACAGATTAAACAGATAACTACCAAAAATGCCAAACTCAATCCAGTGTACTACTGATTAAGTTACAAATTCAAAAAAATTCCCCTGCAATAATATGCAAAATGCCACGTAATAAATTATGTAAAAGCATGGAATTCGTTCAACAAAACACGTTTATTTCAATATAAAAGTGCACAATATTACATCGTATGTTATGGATGTAAAAATACAAAAAAAAACAGAATTACGCTCGGCGTTATCGTTGCCCGAGCTGGCAAAGTTGGAAAAACTTGCGCCGTAATGAACTATGTATATACATATATATATTAGCTAATCTTAAATAGTTAGTAATCACATTTTTGGTCATACATTTTGTTAAGTGGAACGGATATTAGTTTAAGTACACGTGAGTTATTTTTAGACTAAAATTGAGTCCTTATACTACAGCCTATTCCACTTCTTGTTGTTTAAGTATTATAGCATTATATTAATAAATAATGCACAGTACATATAAATTAAAGGTATGTGTTAGACTGTTTGGAAAATAACTACAAGAACAAAATTATAATTTTTGGTGGATAAAATAATTAAAGATAATTAGTTTATCTTATTTAACATATTATTATACTTATTGGCGTCCGCAACAAAGCATTCCTCCACCATGCTGAAAACGCGTATGAGTTGAGAGGACGTTGTTGATAATTCGGTTTAAAAATCACTTGAGCTTCTGAGCACTGAGTAATTCACGTAAAGCATTAATGTAGGTTTGGGCCATCTGAAGCGTTTCAAACTTGGACAATTTATGATCCGAGCCTAGGGATGGAATTACTTCTCTAAGACGGTCAAAGGCATCATTCAGTCCATTCATCCTTCGTCTCTCTCTACAAAAGTATAGACGTCAAAGAAAATAAAATGTAGTTTTTATGCACTTCAAACTTGTGTATTATTTCCTACAGCTCCTTGGTCAACATTGCCTTTTTTTAAATCCCTAAGAAAACTCCGAGGCTTGGGAACCTCTGACATAACTTAGTAACGTATTTACTTATAACATCGAGCTGATATCCCTTATAAGGGTATGGAGCTGTTCTGAACAGTTATAAATAGTTATGTGGAGGATATGGGATCACTACAATCTGTATCTGTAGTACATGATATAATATAATCTGAAGACTGGACTGTCAACATGCTAAAACTGTGACTAATGATTCGGCTGTCATCGTAAATGCCCAGAGAGAGAGAGAAAAAAATATTGGGAAAACGCTCTCAGAACTACAACATAAATAATAAAACGGATGGGAATAAATATTTACCTTGCATTAGCGGCTAGCCTTCGCTTCTTGAGAACCACCGGTGGCGGCGGTTTCTCACTTTTTCTCCGACCACCCGCTCCCTTCTTTCGAACACCATCAAGCTGACCTTTCTTCAATCCACTAGCAAGACTTTTCACGGTGGATTCTAATTTATCAACGAATTTCCCAACACTATCCTCGACACTATCATTATTGTTCTTTGGTGGGAGGGCATGTCCCGTCGGTGGACTTTGTAATGGATGCTCCAATTTTACACTTCCAGGACAAGATTTGGACTCGCTATCATCCGTCCAGTACGGACTTTGGAATTGGTCACCCGACGATTGACAGTCTTCTTCGTAGTAATAGTTCTGGTAGTACGGGATGGGATTATGAATTTCATTTGGGACATGATGATTATGAACGTGGAAATTCTCCGTGTAAAACTGGACGTGGGACTCCATCGCTGACAGTCCAAATAGCCCCAGATTTTTCGCCCGGCTACGTATTCACACAGCAGTTTATGTTCTCCTTGTTGATGATATCAAGAGCAGAACTGAACTATCCGAGATTGTCAATGTCCATATGGGCATTAACTTTAGCAGTAAAATAATTTGTCAAATTTAGCTCACAAAGTCACTAAATAACACAACACATAGTTGTTGCAATACTGCACAACTAAGATTATAGATTAAAATTCGAATGACACAGTTGTAATTTAATTTTTACGCTTATTTTAAATTAATTTAAGTAGTCTAAATTAACTCTTGAACAAGATCAAAAAATATATAAAGATGATACAACATTTGATAGCTATATGAACGAAACCAAGAACATCACTAGTGGTTGCTTTCTTATGCAGAACAGTGCTTTCTCTCTGCGGAGGTAAACTTAATGTGAAGTTGGAAAGAGTAAAACAAGTTATGAGGCTGATAAGAACGTTTAACGTGCAACACCTTCGCATGGGTTACGTGGATCCTGAATGATATTGGGATGAGCGTGAGTTTGTTTAAATTGAATTATTTTTTCCCCAAGGCTGGCTCAAGTTTTTTTCCTACCGTTTCGGTATATCCGTAATACATGTGCAAGGTACAGACTCAGTCCTCCAAAGGACTGTGCACTTTTAAAAGTATATGAGAGCTAACAAGTTGCTTCAGCTAAGGTACCATCACCATTAAATGAAGCTCCCACTTCCACACATACGGATGTTCACTCCTCCAACTTCTCCGACTCCTGTAACCGTAGTACTTTCATAATGAAGATTATAAACCACAATCGTTGTTTATTCTCGCTCTTTGACCCTCCATCTCTCTCAATTACCCCTTGTTCTTCCACAAGCCTTTCCCAATCTTGAAGAAAAATAAAAATATAAAAATCCAATTTTTTTCTCACTTAGCTGTAAACTATGCTCACCGTAATGTTAATTTCATTGTTCTGTGTACAGTTGGAAATCTCCAGGAGATATTCGATGGCGTGCGTAAATCTCTCAGACCTCTCCATTTTTACCGACGTCAAACTCTCGTAAGGAATCCTGGTTAATTACTCAATCCTGAATTTATTTACACACTATATAAAATGATGGATTTAACAAATATCCAGAGTACCACAATACAGGCACTTATTTCATTCAAATCGTATACATTTTGAAGCACTGCTCAATTTTAAAAAAATTCAAAGACATTCGACAATAATTACTAATGCAAACGTCTTCCAGCTGGAATAATTACTCGCGCTTCCTTTTCCAATAATATTTTTGACATTCCTATCAAATCCTCCGGGTTCAGAAAACCGTATTCAACTACCTTAATACATAATTCCATATATACTGAAACAATATGAATAATAATTCTAGCTCGACGTGGCGTGCTTTCATAGCTACAAAACTTTTTAATGAGCTTTCTTTTTAGCCTGAACATGAGTATTATATGTATTACTTACAATAGTTAGAAATTCATTTGGAATTTCTTGGGAATTCCCATTTACAAAAGTGTCTATATCTCCTTATATGTAAGCAAGTACAATCATATCGTTGAGATTTCATATTTTCGCACTACTTTTAGGTATACATGTAGATATCATACCTTGTCATAATCAAGTTTTTTCAGGATTTTATGATGAATTTGATCATTTTCAGAACCTAGGACTATTCTTACTTCGGATGCATGACTTCCATGTAGGAGTAGAGTGTGAATGCATGTGTGGCACAAGAAGCCCATCATCACTAATCAAACGTCAATTCATAGAAGGTAGCATTAGATGGACAAAAGTTGTGAATACATTCAAGTGTTACAGTTGAAGAAAGAGTGTGTTTGTGTTTTTTGATTGGGTATTATTTATGCCATCATTGCCATGTCACCCGTAACAACAGATTTATAAAGGAATTCAATTAGTATTGTATTGACGTCCACGTACGTACATGTCATTTCTTTTCCTCATTTCCACTACGTTGCTCACCTCTTATGTTCGCTTGCATGGATGCAAGTGCCGACAGACAAAACTCCTCCAAATCATTTTTATTGACCACTCCGTACCACCAACCGAACCTCACAAATCCTTCCTCACATCTTTATCCCGACATTAATTCCCTCACAGGGAATCTTACATCAATTGCCATCCTTCCTTTTGCCCTCAAACATGCTTAAATAGATACTTATTACTACTACTTCTAAGCCTATACCTTACGTAAAGGTGACTTGACGACTGTATGAATACTGTAGATACTGTGTAATGATGTGGGGGCAAAGCCAGAGCGGGAGTTGGACATATGAAGATGCTTATTGCAAAGATTGACGGTAGGAAGGTAAAATTGAAGCTCATTCTAGTGAATAAAAAAGACTTAAAATGATGGTGTAAACACTATATTTATGCATCCACAATGAGAGTACACGTTATGCATGTGTAAGTTCTGAAAAAAATCCTGCCGGACCTCTATAGACTTTGAAAGTATTTATCTAATTGAGTCTCGTCCATGTACCTATACAGAGTACAGTGCTCATGAGGGACACACAACTCCCCAGTGCGACTTAATATCTTTATTAGCCTAATAGAAATCCTTTGCCAATACACATGATTCACTCCTGTGATTACTATTATTTGAGTCGGTGTGTAGAAAGTATCATATGCAAACTATACAGGCGTATATCTCTGAGTCTCATCAATGTTTTGTCACTTTGATAATTTGATTGTCATGTGTGCTTACTGGTTATTAAGCCCTTTCTTCGTCACACAGCATAGCTCTATACTGCAATCCAAATAGTCAAATACCATGCATTCTAATTTACGCACACCAAATATTTTCCCTAGTATTACCCTTTATCATTGTCATGTCTATTCCAACCGATTTCAACACTCCAGCCATTCCACCGTTGTAATCGGATTCTGCGAATTTCCTTCTCCAACTCTACTTCCGAGAAGAGCTCACATTGTGGAAGCATTTACTCCTTTAAGTTCATTGATAAACTGGAGTATTTACTGCTCTGAATATTGCGCCCTTCTTAGTAATTACATCATGTGCGGATTGCTACCCTCAAAACCAAATTCACAGAATCGATCATGATAAAAGTACTAACTTGCGAACAAAATCATGTTTAAATTATAGTATAGGAGTAGAAATTACGCATGTAACATGTATTCCAGTGAAGAGCTTGTCACAACATGCTATTTTCAAATTGGTTCTTGGAAGCTCTGAACAACGGCGGGGCCCTGAAAAGGTATGTGATGTTTCTACGTGGTGGTGGTTTATGATGCTCTTTTTAGAGGTTTTCATGTGAGCAAATGTGCCTGCGAGTTGACTTGCCGTGAGTAAGTACGTTCCACTGGAATAATTGCCGGAGCAACATATGCGCATAATTACATGGATGAGGAAGAAGATAGACCCTAATGATCTCATTGAAGACCGTTACATTTACATTAGAACTTACTTCCGAGTTCCAATCGTTTTCTCAACGGCCCAGGTGCTCTCAAAACAAGGGAGGTGGTCAGTCAGGTTGCTTGCGCTTATGTATTGTGTCCGTGCCTCCGCGTGTATTTAATCTCTACGTTACGCATTTAGACTTCTCGTTATATGTTCAATTTCAACGAAACCTGGTATCTGTACATATGTCATGGAAGGGTATATATATTATAAAATTGTTCTAGTAGTGCCTAGCAGTATACTAAATTATATTCCTAGATATGGGTTTATATGTAGGTAAGTACCAATGCACATATATTAAAATACACTGATGTCAAAAAGTCATCCCTTAATGCCTCTCCTTATTTAACAACTCTCACTTTTCCTTTGCATGTGAGTATAGCCAATACAAAATGTGAATACTGATGAAACTTCCGCATTACCGCCACACATAAAAGTTGGAAAATGCTGGAAATTAATTTACTTTTAGATCAATGACAGAACACAGAACAGAAGGTTAATACGACCCACTAGTCGACTGATTTTTCAATCCCTTCTCCGTCCTTCTGTGCAGCTACAGAACTAAATGATTCCTATTTCTACTCGCTAGTGTATTGTAAACAAGATGGGACGAGTATTAGCAAGCTAGGGCTGAATGTAGAGATCACAGAGATAGCAAAAGTAAATTTTGATAATTAATTACTACTCAATTAATTTTGTGGTTCATTCCGGGAAAACGAAAAAAGACAAATATCGTCGGCGAAGGATCTTAAAGTACCAATTGCTATGTTGAAGGGATA
>JAQGAK010001080.1:0-41024 GCA_034696945.1 Lipothrix lubbocki
CAAAATAAATAAATAATAATTCAAAATAAATAAATAATAATTCAAAATAAATAAATAATAATTCAAAATAAATAAATTATTCAAAATAAATAAATAATAATTCAAAATAAATAACCAATGTATTTAGAAATTATAGTACTTGTCTCAAAGGGTTTTGGTTCCTACCAACGCCAAAATATTTCGGTAACGGTGGTAAAAGTGCGTAAATCGGCCAAATCGAGCCGACATGCGAGCTGCGATCGGTCGGACGGGCGAAATGTAAGGGAAGAGCTGAGACATCTTGAGGGAAAGATGGCGATTGCATTGATTAATCGCAGCGTGGCCGCTTGTGTCTCTCATGGAGAATTACTACAGCAAGGTTTCTCCTCTCACCGGTCCCGGCTGTCTCACGCTCACGACATTCTTGTAGAATTGTCTCTGAAAAGAATTAACGCAAAGTAAAAATAAACCAAATTTGTGACCTTAAAACCTGTTCATTTCTCTGTTGTGTGATAGAGTTGATTATTGTGGATTAAAAAAGAAATTCCTATCCAAAATCCAACATTAAAAATGGCTCACCGAGCATCCAGAAGAAACCACGAATTCAACTGTCCTTATGACTATGTGCAGATGGACGGATTGGTAATTATTTGCGATTTAATTTTTAACTTATTTTAATAAGTAAATATAAATTGAATGGATTTTGCACTAATTTATCAAGAGAATTTATCCCAAAAAATTATGGTGTAATGGGGATTTTGTAGTATTAAAATGTATGTAATCCGGTTTTTTGTTTATATATTTTAATGCTATTTTAATGTGTTGCAGGCTGTCATGAAGATCATCAAGCACTGCTATGAAGAAAGATCGAACATTGACACACCTCGTGGTGGTCTGCTAGGTTTGGTGATTGAGAATAGGCTCGAAATTACCAACACCTTCGCTTTTCCAGTAGCCAAAAGCATTGAGGAGCCGATTGATGAAGGTAATCTAATGACAATTGAATGAATACGGAATGAACTCTTGAAAGGGATTTAATTCTGGATATTGATTTGTAGAGTACACGACCAACATGATGTTACACATGAAGAAGATCAACCAGGATTATTTACACGTTGGCTGGTACCAAAGCTGTGACCTAGGTTCATTTGTCACCACGGAATTCGTTCTGGCTCAGCAGGGTTATCAAGATTCCATTGAGGAGTCCATCGTCGTTGTTTATGGTAAGATTTCTATCTTGGTGTGATTTTTGGTCACAATTGTAGAAGAGCTTAAAGAATTCTGATCAGTAAAATATTAATTTGTGATTCATAATGCTATTGTGATCAGCAGTATTATCCGTTTCTGGTATTGTGATGTGATCAAGAATGTTATTTGTGATACTAATAATTTTGATTGTTTATTTCGATTTGTAGATCCCCAAAGAACAGAAAAAGGTTTCCTGTCGCTTAAGGCTTACAGACTGACACCTCAGGCTTTGAAGTTGTTAGCAGAAAATGAAAATAATATTACGCCAGAATTTGTAAAATCGCTACATTTAAGCTACGATAAAATGTTTCACGAAGTCCCACTTGTCATTCGGAATTCTCCTTTGGCTAATGCATTATGTTGTCAGTTGGTGGAAATGAAACCTGCTGACAAAGGCACTCAGTTTTTGGACCTAGGCACGACGTAAGTAGTCACTTTCGAATCAGAATAATTAGAAAGTATAAACAAAATTTCAATATTGTGCCCTCCTGCCGATCAGTTGGTCATTTTAAAAACTTTTTTGTCTTAAAAATAGATCCGTGATGGAGAATCATCTGAAATTCCTATTGGAAAAGGTCGATGAACTTCACCAGGAGTCATACAAAATGAATAAGTGGCAGATGCAAGTTTCCAAGCAGCAGCAAGAAAAGACGAAATACATTCATCAGAAGGTATAATTTAATATTAAATTCCCTACATTTAGCTTATGTCAATTTGGCATCTCCAGTATAAATGATTTTTTACTGATTATTAATTTATCATAAATTAATTATTATACTAATGTTGTACAGAATCTGGAGAATTCGGCACGTCAAGCAAAGGGCGAGCCTTCAATGCCAGAAGAGGATTTGAACAAGATCTTCCGCCCCATCCCACCACCCTCAAGGCTCCCGACAATGCTTGCATCAGGTCAAATTGAAATGTCTTCTCAGCAGATCAGTTCCTTTTGCTCTCAAGCACTTGCGAAACTGTTCATTGGTGAGGCTCTGCAGGAAACAAAAATTGAGCAGTAATAATTTTTCCATACATCGACCTTCGCAAGTATTTTGTTGGAAGTTACATAATTAATTCTAGAATAAACTGATAAGTCTTGTTAGTTTATTCCTGTGTACCACACAATTAAAGCAACATTGAGGTTATTTATGGTCACCCTAAGAAATTTTGCAATTATTCACCGTTCAATTTGAATCTTTTGTTGTTGTAAGTGAGATTTTGGATGTCATTTAATGAAATCCAATAAAGTTTTAAAGAATTTCATGTCGGGCTTGTGTGTTTATTATTGTAGCGATATCGGATTCATTTTTATGCATGAATATTTATTTAATTGTGAGCATCCAAGACTTTGTATACACATTACAAAATTACAATAAAATAAAAATGGCACTTTTACATTTTCCCTTACTTACAATTTACGAAATGACTCATTTTGCATTATTACAAAGAAGCTAAGAGGCGCGCTTGTCACGGCTTGGAGGGAAAAGATTTGAAGTGTTTTTAGCTCCGAACGTCGTCCACAATTCCACAAAAAGTTCACATGCAGTAGCATTTTTATACGAAAAGGTTAATATTGAAAGAATCATTAATTGTCTTTGTGACCTTTTCACATAATTCAAGGCATTTAAAGCTGGTAATTGCAATTTGCTCAACATGAATAAGCTTCATATTGCCGTGGTGGGTTGCAGTCACGGAGAAGTTGACAAAATTTACGAAGTGATTGATTCGATTGAAAAGCGGAGGAACATTAAAGTTGGTCTTGTTTTATGCTCTGGAGATTTCCAAAGTGTTCGGAACATGACTGACCTCCGGTGCATGGCCTGTCCTATCAAATATCAGGCGATGCATGATTTTCATAGGTAACCAACAAATTGGAAAAATGATTTTATGGATAATTTTAATATTAAATTAAATGATTGCAATTATGAAATACGGATATGTAATCAGGCTGTAATTGTACTTCTATAGGTAAATTGGCTAGAAAATCCTAAGCATAACTATTGCAATTATTTTAATTCCGTTCTAATGTTTTCTTGAACATAATTCCATCATACAGATATTATTCCGGAGAAAAAACAGCCCCGATACCCACATTCTTCATAGGTGGGAACCATGAAGCCTCGAATTACCTGCAGGAACTCCCGTACGGAGGATGGGTTGCTCCGAATATCTACTACTGTGGATACACGACCGTCCTTAAATTCGGATCGGTTCGGATTGCGGGTCTGTCAGGAATTTACAAGGTTGGCTTGGGCACGGGTTGGGGTTGGGAAGGAAGACCGTGCATATACAGATATACTTAAACTTAAATTATTTGCGCATTTTCATCGTTCATTCATGTATGTATATATATCATCTGTCTGATGGATTTAACTTGTTGGTTTAATCGTTATCTTTGAATTATATAGGGTCACGACTACCTAAAAGGACGGTACGAAGCTCCCCCGTATGACAATAGTACCATGAGAAGTGTTTACCATTATCGCAATCTGGACTTATTTCGTCTGAAGCAGGTTGGGAAACATTGGCGGTTGTCATGCCCTGAAATATAACGAATATAATAGTAGACCTATTTTTAGCAGAGATGGTTTAACGCTATTTCATATATGTTAAATTATTAAGCTTTCCTGGATTTTTTTAAGTTTGCTTATTAAAGTGTTGGACATGTTTAATATTGAAAACAACGTGCTCATTTGACAGCATCTATGATGCATGATTGCCTAAAGTTTATGAGCTAGATTTGACATTTTAAAACTAATTTAGGAACTTTTTTTTAATAATAATGGCTCAAACTCTGGAGGCGACGTACTAGACAGCCCTCGACGTACCCCGGCCCCTACATGCTAATTTAGTGGATAAGGAAACTGAATACAAGTATTTTAACTATGTTCACAGTTCACATTATGTTTCATTTTAGATTAAAAGTCATGTTGATATAATGTTATCACATGATTGGCCCAAAGGAATACATGCATATGGGGACACAAATAAACTGCTACGGGTAAAACCTTATTTCAGGTAAGAGGTTATATTAAATTTTGACATTCATTCATTCATTTAAAAACCACAGTTTTTGTCCTGAATGCCGAAAAAGGAATTATTGTAACAAAATGAGATTAGACTACCTGTTAGCATATAATGTGTATTAGAAATGTATGTATTATCCTTACACACTGTTGTTACGGTTGTAATATTTGCATTCTATGTGGTCGGAGATTGAATGACTGGAACATGTATGGAAATTGTCTGTACATAATGATTAGTGAACCTTCAAAAGAAATTTACTATTTTCACTGTGAATAGAAACGAAGTTGAAAGGAACGAATTGGGTAGCCGACCATTATTTGAGCTACTGAATCAGCTCCAACCCCGCTACTGGTTTGCGGCTCACCTGCATGTGAAGTTCTCCGCTATCGTTCCCTTCAGTCCGATAGAGGTTAGTAGATTAAAATTTCAAATCAGTTCAACCCTATTGTGTTTCATTTATGATTTTTTGCTGAAAACTTGATAATTTTTGTACACAAAAGAATGCAGAAGTGGGGGCTGAGACGGAGGAAGGAAGCCATGTGCGGCAAGAGAGCGACCAACAAGGATCGGCACCTATGTCTAGTACCTGTAAAACGACCAAGTTTTTAGCCCTAGATAAAGTTCTCCCAAGAAGACAATTTTTACAGGTTACATATGTTCTTGTGTGTAGCTTTGTAATTTGTGTTTGCGCCATGTGGCGTTTCCACCTGCTTTTGCTTTGTCCCTACAAAGTAATCACAGTATTTGATTTAACAATTTAAATTATTGATTATTTTGAAGATTCTAGAAATTCCGGTAGCCGAAGATCCTGAAACTTTTAAATTATCCTATGATCCAGAATGGTTGGCGATTCTTAAATCTACAGACGAGTTATTACTCGCCAAAGATTCACTATGCTATATGCCGAATCAAACTGGTAGCCACAGGTAATTCCTTTGAACTATGTCTGATGTTAGATTTATGTACAGTATATAAAAAATACGTGGGCGTAATGCATTATTCTACGTCGACCATTCACAGCAGTTTTACTGTCGAGACTTGACTGTATCAAGTTTATTCTTATGATTCTAAAATCGATAACCACCACAAAAGAAGCGCAATGAGTTCATTCCCGTTGTATCAAAATGCATTTGACTTATTTCAGATATGATTACTCACCGACTCCAGAGGAAGTGAACGAGATAAAAGAGATTTTTAAAGACGACTTTCTCGTGCCGGAAAATTTCTCCCGTACGGGACCAACATATGCAAATGGCCAAAGACCTGAGCGGGCAGTTCCCATTGTAAGTTTTCTTATATTTCTACTACTGTAGACAAGCATACACATGGTATTTTGTAGTCTTTTGTTAGGTGGATACCTCTTGAAATTAAAAAAAAATATTGTGCGACTAAAGTGCCTATAGGTAGAAAGTTTAGAAAACGTACCTTACCTACCTTTTAATAGGCAGGTATTTATATATTCATTGACTGTTTCTCATGTTTCCCCATACGTGTAATCTTCTCATCATCATTTGACCAATTCGCAAAGTTAATTATTTCGGAGAGGATTTCAGATCCTGCAGGGTATTATTGCAACTTATTGTAACCGCACTATTATCATAGCATTGTAAATTCTTTCAATTTGAGATTTCAGAACATTGCCGCATTTTGTCCATGTGTCAATAAGAAATGAAACGAAACTGGTGTTTTTTAGTTTCTAAATGCAAAACTATTCTATAAATTCCAGCGTAATCCACAAACGACGGAATTTTGTACTAAGTTGACCATAAGAGATCCACTGGAGTTGGTAACTTCAACACTTGCCCTGAATCAAAGCGCCAATGACTCTCTTCAAGATGACTACGACGGAAATAATTCCCAACTTGACATCACGTACAATGATAACTCATACAGCCAGGTAACAAATGTTTTCCCTCGAGAATTTTCACATACCTACATGCGTAGATGAGGCGTGAAGTCTAAAAGTTGGGACGACATGCAATACAAATTAAATGTTTTACACTCAACGAAGTTCTATTTATAGTGTAAACTGTAAGAAAGTGAAGTACATTAAATTATTGTTGTCCGTTGGCTTCAGCAGCATTCAGAATCTGGAATCCATTCTAGTGTTTATTTTAATATTTCATGGATTCCTAATATTACGTAACTCAAGTGGACTTTTATTTCCAGTTATCTCTCAATCCCGACGAGATTTCATTGGATGATGAGGATGAGGCTGACGCAAGCACGGGAGAAGCTGGAAATAGAACGGATGCAGGCGCTCGAACTCCTTCAAAGACACCCTCGAAACTTATGCTACCCCCTCCAAAGTCTGACGATAGCAAAGAGGAAGAAAGGGAGGCAGATGAAGTTGGCACAAATCAAGGTGGTAGTAGAAGTCAGCTAGAAATCTTACGCTCCGTTATGGGTCCTGGATTTGGATTAGAACCCCCAAGTGAACCCGAGCCCCTATCAACCTCTGGAGTGTCATTTGTTTTAGATAGGAAGGGTGAGCCTGAAGTGAAGAAGAGGAGAAATCAACAAATTTATGAAACGGAGGATGATGAATAATGAATAAATTTATAAAAAAATAGCTCTTAGTATTTAAAACTTCCATTATTATTGTCAATTAAGTTTTTGGATACAGCGCATTTAATAATTTTTTAATGTTCATTGAACCACAGTTCTCTAGTCAGTTTGAAGTAGCTATTAGTCCTATAAGCCATAAAACTTTTTGTACGTTTAATCTTTCCCTGAATTCGAACACTTGAATAAAGTTCCAAAACATATTTACAAAATTATATCAGTATGCGTAAGAGTATGATTAAGTACCTGCCTCTTCTACGTCAATACGCTAATATCGGGATGAAAAACACTAAGTTTTAATAATTAATAAAGTTTTGAAGTCTCAAATCAAAGTAACTGAAATCCAGAGTTTATAAAGCAAACAAGAAAAGTCAATGTTAAGTGAGAGTACTTGTATCTTGAACATGCTCCTGCTTATTTTAATTACATCTACAACTTTTAGGTAAATTATAATTACCTTAATAGGTTCCTTTCAAGGTGGAAGCCCAGGTACAAACAACGCTTCTTACGGAGTGCGAAGAAAGAGAGGGTTGCTGAATTGCGTACAAGGAAGTAGGCAACATTAATATAGCGAGCGTTGTCCTTAGATATTGTAGATACATTAGCCCAATCCTCCGGCTTTATTTTGTTCTAAAAACACACTGCATTGCGTAAAGTATTAGAAACAAGCGTGTCCACCTTAATCCTCCGTACCTTTGTCGTGCTATTTCTATATAGAACTTCTGGCCCTAGCGGTTTTTATGCCAATTCCAATAATGAAAATAATTATTACCCGCCTCGCCACGTGAACGTAGCTAAATAAAAGTGAACGAGTATTTATTACGGGATGGTAGCCTCACCGCCCACGCTTTCCCACTCATCAACCCTCCAGTATCTCCGTAGATAACGTATATTCCGGACTCCCTGGACGCCCACGCTTTTGCTCACCGCATAAACTTTTGTGGGGTAACTTTTTTGGGTATGCACGAAGGAACTTCTGGACGGTGGAAGCTTCTTTCCAATAGTTTTCTAACTCCTTTTTCAGTATGTACATAGCCTGATAATAACCTCAGAATCTTTGACAAACATCCATGGACAACTGTCCTGCTATTTTTAATGGGCTAAAGCACATCTCCAGAATTAAATTAAAACTGTATATGTACAAAATATATATTTGTATACATATAACTATGTAGTTGATGTAGTTTATACCTTTCAAATATTAATGTACGATATTGCCTGTTCTCATCGAATGATTTACAAGCTCTGAAAGAATCGCATGGTCTACGTGAACGGTCGGGTTTGGTAAAATAACAAAGGGAGGGGAAAGTGCTCTGTATGCCTGCATTATAAAATAGTAAGCATATGTAGAGCATCAGGTGTCTGCAGGATAAAGCAGCAGTTCTCACTTGTGGCATAAATCATACTTAATTTTCTTTGCTTTGGTCGACAAACCAGGCAGTAAGTTTCTGGAGCCTGAAAGATTCTACTTATAAATTTTCCTTCCTTTGGAAATTAATGTAGTTTCTAGTTATTCTCAACTTCTTCACAGCTTTCTTTTTTAGGGTTCCTTCACTGAAAAGAAAGACTGTTTTTATTAAAATTTAAGAGACAAAAGAAATGAGAGCAGAAATGCTGAAAGAATATGGACGCTTCTTACGTGGACAACGTTCCAGATGTGATCTTATTGCAAGTCACACACACACAAATGGATGTGACGACATGCGACATGGCCTGATTTCCTCCTGGATGTGCATGGCTGTAACTTTTACAGTGCTGACAATTTATTGTAAAAAGCGAAGCTGTAAACAAAACAGGGGTGACGTACAATATAATAATATAAGTGTTACGGACATCTTCTAAGAGTTGCTTTATTTGTTATAATAATAATATGAAGCAAAGCTACGATGTATAAGTATACCAAAAATATTTTGCATGAAAATTAAATGCATATATAAGTATTTTGACTTTCACTTTGGGCTTGGTCACGCTTGGCGCTTGTTCCCGAATGACAGTTCAGAAAACACTTTACAATAACAATAATTTTTAATAATTTAGTATTCGTTGACGTGGTGAGAGTCCTGCTGTAACTTTAATGTGTAACGTCCTTCTACTCTATTAGAAGTTCCTTTGAAGCTGTGGTCTAAACAATAAGTAAGTATGTACATAAATACATGGAGGCTGAAGGTTCTGTTTTAATACAAAGATCCCTGGAAGACCCTTGTGAAATCATAGGCATACATGTATGTATTGGACCTCCTGAAAGTTATGAGTATTCTAAGAATTTTTCTGCAAGACATGCCTTCCCTTGCATGATTTATGTATTTCACGTTACCTGTGCAAAAAGACTGGGGTTTCGGTAATATGAATATTTAATTAAAATTGATAAGAGTAATAAACGTTAGGACACCTCAAAATAAACAAGTTTGGCGTTGGCACTTACGAAAGTCATGCATAGGTGAGGATTGAGGAACTCCGGGAAAATACATGGGGATTTTCCGGGAAAAGGGAGAGGGAGGGCACGTACGCACAAACAGAAGCTTTATGATATCACTGAACAGACTACCCGAAACCAGGGAGAAGCATTAATGGAATTCGGCAATATGAGGTGAAAAATGTAAAATGAGAATTTGTTGCCTTAAAGCCAGTTCATGACAAGACAAAGCATCAGGGGATTTCAAAATACAATTTCCACCTCAATATTTTCAATCATTCTTCATTCTATAAAACTACCTTCCACACTTGTTTTATTACATTCAAGATTACCGACGACATGACAAAAAAGTCGCATCCCAAGCCCTAGTCAGCCTTCGTCCTATGTACATACCGTTTCTGCAGATATGTATTTCGAATCTTCTTTATGAAATGACAGCATGAGGACTTCAGGACTCTGAATATTTTCATAAAAACAGAATAATGCATAAGTATATACATGAAAGAGATTAGCCCGGAAATTCCCAACGTGACTTTTAAATGTGTAAAAGTATATTCCACGATTCTTGCTGCTACTGTGAGCTATATAACTCAGGACATTCTCTACCATATGTCAACTCGTTGGTCCGAACTTCCTTCCCCATCCACGCTTTCCAAGCGTGCAAAATTAATTAAAAAATGTACATGTATATAAATTATATAAATAGGATATATGAAACATCATTCGGAGCTTTTACATGCTGGGGCATGATGTGAAATTCCCCCATAAAATGATAAAATAAATGCCACTGAGTAATTTCTCAACTTGTTGTTATTGTCATTTCTGTATTTCGTCATTACTGGACGCAATTAAGGTAATATTGGACCACTGAGGTGGTTAATGGCGACCTCCCCATGTCACGGAATATAATAAGGAAATAACCTTAGAGATAGTAAAGGCTGTCAATCTACCTCCACATTCGGGACACAACTTTTCCAAATGATAATTAAGTTGATCTCCACCCTTGAGATGATCTTAACCCCTAAGATGAACTTCAGACTTGAGATGATCTTAACCCTTAAGATGGTTTTCACCCTTAAGATGATCTTCACCCTTAAAGGATCTTCACTCTTTGAGGGGTTAAAACCTTGTTATTGTGTCGTTCTACACAGAGAGACAATTGTGACTTCTCAAGGGTTTAGGTTTAGTTTTCACCGAGATGGAAATCACCTCCTGAGATTTTCACCTTAATTACCAAGGAGAAAGCCACGTGGGGCATAGTGAGACTATATACCTCATGTACAGTTTTTTCTCCTTAAATTCTTAACTGGGGTCTAAGATCAATTCTTAACATTGTACATACATCGATTTAGCTTGTTTGAAGTTGCAAATTAAATTATTAAGGTTTTAAAAGTCATTCATTCAGTCTTAGAAATTGCTAATCCTACATGGAACGAGATATTTCACCTCTTCTGTCGGGTATCGTGCCACTTTCCCAGGAAGTAGTGCGTAATTTGAAAGTATCAACATTTCGGTTTTGTATTCAAGAAATTCACGATTCAGTTAAATGGTTTCGTTATTTAAGTGAGCCATGTGATTGGGAGGAGACAAATCGCTATTTCCGAGAGGATAATAAAATTGGGCGTAATAAGGAGAGACTTATATAGATACAATACTGTAAAATTATTATTCAAGGGGAAGGACTTGTTCAATTCAAACTGGAGGTGTACTTACATCAAGGTTGAAAAGCTAAATGTATTTACATCAACTACAAACTTTAGTCAGATAAATGCATACTGCATTTGTATATCCGTATCTTCATTCCGTCAAATTGGTTTAATCTGTAGCAATCAGGCATTACAAAGTACAAGCATGGGAGTATACAATAACATCACAAATAGAAATTGAAACAATAATATATTCTGTTTATAATAATTTTGTGTTCATTGACGAACCCCGACTGGTGGTTCAGCGGTTCATTATTTGTTTCCCTAAGCCGAGAAATAATGCTACTGTGCCCACACAATCCCGACTTAACCAATTAATTTTGATCTTTTGTTACGTTTCCAGCAACTAATTCCATCAAGTCATCAGGACAAACCTCACCTCGAGTTTACTTACAAATTACAATGGTTTCACACTCACCGATAAAGTCAATGGTAAAAGTTGGGGAATGAGCCTGTACTTCTGGATGAACGTGTTGTAAATGGAAATGTTTACTTTATATGTCGTACAATCGTGCTAAATTATTAGCTGGAATAATAACTTGGAATTAAAATCCTAATATTCTAAATTTCCAAGTTAGAATCGCTTACCCCTACCCACTATTTCTAGCATGGAATCATATAGATCGTATAGGCACTTGAAAGACTGGCGTAAATGAAGAGTCATAATAAGTATTCGGTATTTAATTATTCTATTTCACGTTGCCAGCAAGTGATTACTTCGCTTCTGGGAGATAAAATATAAAGTTCAAACCACACAGAAGCAATTTGTACACAAGCAATTAAACCTGTTGGAGCAAAAGGTTAGGTTTGAAGAAGATCGATGATTGAAGCTGGGAAGTTCCTAGCAGCCATATTAAATAACATCGGAGTCATTGGCAAAGAAAGATGGATCTTTTTGTTGGAGCCGAACAAACCCACAACCTAGCTATGTATATATAGCTATATACCTATGCAATACACAATGATCCCGAAGAATTATAGCTGACTATAGTGATGTATGTATATCTGTACGTAGATATGTATGTATGTGTATGTAGATGCTCCGATGGTAAAACCCGCAAGAAATATACGGGTTATGGGCTTATAAGTACTGGTAATTTGTGTCATTTATGAATTCCGCAGCGAGCCAATGATTCTTCGGGTCAAGTGAACCCCAAATTAATTCTCAACCCACAGAGAATAAGTGCTTTCCCGAGATTTACACTTTTGCAACATACGAAACAATTTTGGGTTAAAATTTCATTCCGTCTCCGTATGCAAGATACAAGCGAAGCTCTTATTCACTCCAGCAGCTGCTCAACCTCATAGGGCAATGGAGACCGACGCCGTTAGTTGCAATTCTTCAAACTCACCCACATTTCTGAGAGGTAAATTACTAAGCTAAATCTCGAGTTTTCATTGAATTGACTTGCTGTCTATATTGTCTATATACTGTAAAAGCATGTTTTCAAATATTATACTCATATAATTATGCTCGTGTATCTTTGTACGGGCCACCACTTCCCCCCAATCAACTAAAACTATAATAGTAAGCAATGAGTAACTCCAGCTCCGAAACGTTGATCTGCCACAAATTGAAATCTGACCGGAACTATTCTCAAACCGTGATTATTTTCATAGTCCGCATTAAAATAGACAAACATCCAGTAAATTAATACATTGATAGTTCGGAAAATTTAGCTAATACGTATGTTTTTCTACGATTTATTAAAGCTTTATAGAAACATTTATTTTTAATTTTTACGACGCATTTACTCTTTCGTTTACTTCCATCTGTTCAGAACAGCGCAGTGAATCAATTTTAATAGACTTTTAGAAAATACAACTTTTATGATAAAATATTCAGTATAGTGGGTATATATTTGTGTACCTAGTACCTACGTACTACGTACATACCGATACCAAAAGCAAAAGGGTGTTTTATTTTCGTTGCTTGATGCTCATATTCTCAAAAACGAGATTATTTGAAGTTCAATGATTCAGTTCAAACCAAATGAGGCTTCTTCTTATCATTATATGCGGAACGTTAATATAGGGAAGATTATTAGCTGAAACTTCAAGCCTTTTCTTTATTCAAGACCTGATATGAAAGGAGATTCTTCATTCAGGTTGTAGTTATACAAAAGTTAAATCTATTTTTATATTGCTTTCAACTTAAGAAAATTGTATTTTTTCAATTTGTTCCCTTTTTGTGATGTCACATTAAGTTGTAGCAAAATTTTGACTGTGAGGAGAAAAAAATCTCATCTGAAACATTTCCTTGCTATAAATATTTATGAGAGCGGATTTTAGAAGTAGGAAGTACATATATGACAAGCGGACCGTCGTAAAAATGTGGTCTAATCGTAAAACGGAGTGCGGGGTTGGCTGGATGGAGAGAGAGAGTAGGAATAAAATTTTGATCACTTGGACCATTACAAAATGGAGATACTATAGTATTTCGTGGTGATGGGTGAGTCACAGGTGCTTACATGGGAATTTATGTATACATGTGTATTGGTTGTGGGAATTCACAGGGACTTTTCGCTTACCTACATGTATAGGAATAAATCTGAGTATGGGATCAATTTTGGTTTACACTTTCACTCAATAAATTCTATTTCATGGTCCGGGCGTACTATCTGTGAAGTGTGAATTGGAGGTGTATAAGCGATTAAAGAATCTAGTTAGAGCACTTGGATTACACTTACTTATGCATAAAGCAAAATACAGAAGTGTCTCATCTTCTCCAGCAAATAAATGTCTCATCACATATGTGATGAGTAAAATGCTTTTGCGTCGGTGAGTTAAGAAATCAATTTAACAAACGGGACCGCCGACTTTCTTTCACAGCAGCTCTTGTCACAACGATTTTTTTCACACTGAATTTGAATACTCTGAATGAACATCAGGCTTATTTACATAAAACTGCTTCTAGAACAGATACTAACCTACTAAAAATTTTGCTCTAACAGCTACCAATCATTCTAAAACTTCATAAAGTTAAACCAGGTATGGCATACTAAACCTCTTTTCAATGTAGATGCAAAACATGCTATAAAGCTTGCTAAAGTGGTTCAAAACATGTTAAAACAGGTTCAAAACATGTTAGAACAGATTCAAAACATGTTAAAACAAGTTCAAAACATGCTAAAACAGGCTCAAAACATGCTGAATAGGTTGCTAAAATGGTCCCAAACATGGTTGAAAGCTTGCTAAAGATTCAAAACGTGCTATAAAGCTTCCTAACAAGGTTCAAAACATGGTAAAAAACTTTCTTAAACTGATTCAAAACGTGCTAAAAAGCTTCCTACCAAGGTTCAAAACATGGTAAAAAACTTTCTTAAACAGATTCAAAAAGAAGATTCAAAACACTTTAGGTACCTTAAAAGAATAGATATAAATCTACTAAAAACCTGTCAAACGCATATACAAATGTTTTAAAATCTTACTAACATTGATAAAAAACTACCAAAAATCAAGGCCCAACATAAACAGCTTACAAGTATTCACATAAATCATGCTAAGAATCTGGCTATATAAACATACTGAAACTGATGGTGAAACGTGGAGAAAATGTGATACTTACTTGAGAGTTGTTTGGGGTAAACAAATTAATAATAAACAGTCTAAAATACAATATAAGAAGTTACCAGTCAAGTGGATTTCCGCACTCCGGCACCTTCTTAAGGATTCCATAGGACAAGCTCTTGCATTTACAACAGCGCTTTACAACAAGCTTAGAAGTTGACAGACTTACTGACAGTCTGTTACTCAAGGATTACATAATACACAGCGAGATATTTCCCCTCCATTTCAAAGCCTTCTGTGCATTTCCTACTTTGCTTATTATTACTATTATAAAGCAACTCGGCAAAACATATTCATTGGACTACACAATACGTGCCCTCCTTGCAAATCCTCAATATACTTCATACGGAGATGAATAAAATGAATTAAAAATGACTCCAGTTTGGTAAGAAACCTATTTTGACGACTTGTTTGTGTCGTATCGTACCTTTCTCAGGTCTCAGAAGCAGTCATACTTTCTCTCGCTGAAAGAAATATGCCAAATGAATTTTCATCATTTTTATTATACCCTGACAACACTTGACAGCCTGGGGGAGAAAATTCAAGGGATATCCAACTTACGTATTTTGGTATTGCGTTCGCTTCTTATGTAAAAGTATGTAGAGATATAATATACATATAATTTCGCCATTTAGGAAATCAAGTCTAGATGGTTTTCAGAGTTACATTCGTTTTTTCTTTGAAATTCCAAGAAATTATAATGAATTTTAGCGTTTTGTAATGAATCTACTAGTTGTACATATGTGTGTTTGTGAATGTTCAAGTAATTTACGTGTCAGTAATTTGAAGGGATGACAAAAATATAAACGGTAATTTTAACTTGTTGGAATTAATGAAGTAGACACAGTGGAGCTGTGATTTCAGAGGATTTGGAAAGCAGCTAGAATTTCTGATGAACAACAATCTTTTCTTATTTGTTTCCATCCAATGTTACTTGTGTGCTGGACTATATTATTAAATGCCTGAAGGGTTCGCTGAACACTTTATTCCCTTTTGCTTTTTTCAATATATGGAGCGTTGCCTCTTTACTTCATAAACTTCCATTTGCCCTTCCCTAGCTGACAACCTCCGAAACCCGGCAAATTACTTTCGAAATTGGGACGCTTTTAAGCAAGTTTTCTAGAAACTTGACTTTTAACATTTTCGGGTTGAAGAAACTGCTAGTTCGTCGTAGTTTCCCCGTTGTAGGCGGGTTTATTAATG
Organism: Lipothrix lubbocki; assembly: GCA_034696945.1. Taxonomy (NCBI): domain Eukaryota; kingdom Metazoa; phylum Arthropoda; class Collembola; order Symphypleona; family Sminthuridae; genus Lipothrix; species Lipothrix lubbocki. The sequence continues at coordinate 15,706 of JAQGAK010001080.1, forward strand.
TAGACCAACATGAGGGAAGAAAATTCTTACACAATTCTTCTGACTTTAATTTTAGCTTCTATATACATTTTTAATATTCTGAATCCTAAATCCTAACTCGATATTGTAACTTCGAGATTTCAGCGAAAATCTGTTTCTCGTCGCATCGCTTGGACAAAATTGGCACCGGCAACAACCCAGCTTAGTCATCACCTGGTTAAAAATTATATTATACCCATCATGTTTACTACAAGCTACAATATCAAACAATGATCTTCTATTAAAATATGCTCAGTAGAACACTTACAAATATCCACATCCTTTTCATATTAGATATGACTTTCATGTGTAGGTGGAGGATTTATAATTTAATTAAACTGCGACCAGCAAATTCCAAAAAGTATGAAGCATACATTGCAAAACACTATGTAAATATAATTTCTGGAGATAAGACCACCTGCAAAAATCCGTGTCCTGATACGTTCGCTGGGATAATAACAAAGACATGAGAATATTCTGGAATTTTTAAATGTCAAACATCTAATAATAAAATTATATTTTAAGTTAAAGTAAACCATCCCACGCGTATCTCAAGGGATTCAAGTACATTTATCTGAAGACATGGAAGCCAGTAATGAATAACTAAGCTCGCACGTGATGATTGCTTGTATACAAAAATCGGAATGTTTGGCGAGGGATTGAAAGTCAATTTCAAGTATGTACATAAACTCGAATAATTATTATCAGCTTTCGAAGTTTTGAAAAGAATTTTATCCGACGGACTTAAATGCCTTTTTGTATATGATTTGAAGCGTTATATTATTTTGCAAACTCAAACATTATTAGAATAGGGCATTCTGATTTTAAAAACACGGGCGGTTGAATATGATGACGAATGACGACATCAAAGCATATAATAGACCAAATTGAAATAGTCAATAGTGAAAGGAAGAGTTTTTTTTTGGAGAATATGCTAAAACTGGAGTTGTGGCAGCGGGAAGTGCTCCACAAATTCTTTTTCGGTAGTGGCTTATATTTGATTTCCCCTTCCTGTCTCCGCATTTTTGAGGGGCCGAACAAGCGAAAAATCATCTCGTTATATTGACAGTAGTAGCTTGAAGGAAGATTCATTTAGTTAAATTGAGCTTATGAGGTGAAAAAATATACAGGTATTGCTTCAGCTTTGTAACGTACAAGGTTTGAGTCTTCTTATTGAGTTTAACTGTAGGGCAGGCTAAAGCAAAACGTGGCTACGTGTACTATTAAATGTACATAGTATACACGATTTATCAAGTACTTATGTTTTCTTAACTATATGAAATTTGCATTCACTATACATACATGAAGTACATGTTTATGTATATACTTAAAAATATATCAGCTATACTTAACTATACATTACCTATGCTTAAATATACATCAGCTGTACTTAACTATACACTACCTAAACTTAAATATACATCAGCTATACTTAAATATACACTACCTATACTGAAATATACATCAGCTATACTTAACTATACACTACCTATACTGAAATATACATCAGCTATACTTAACTGTACATCAGCTATACTTAACTATAAATAAAGTATCTGTAAAAATTGTGTCTCAACTGCAAACCATACAACGTAACGTTCTGAAATGATGAAAGCTTAGAGCATGCTAAACCCGACACGGGCAAGAAGTCTACAATTGAATGGAGATGAGGGACGAGCAAAGCAAAAGAATATAGCATTAAACTAATGGAGTAGACTTTTTTATGTTTGGTGAAAAATTCTCGGAGACAGCAAGGTATGCAAAAATGTGGAGACAACTACTCTGGATAATCCTGCTGCTACACGAACACGACATAATGGTTTGGACGTGATGTAACCACTCGGTGGTTGACAAACTAAGAATTGGCATGAAGGATAAGCGGAGCTGTAGCGTTTGGGGGGAACTCCAACTATGCTACTTGGCCATCAGAGTATTTGTGCTTACGAAACAAGTCATTGTCATTCCAGATGCCTAGCAAATCTATGCGGAGACGATCCAAGTTATAAAAAATGATAGAGGGTTGTTAGGATCTATCGCCATTACTTCATTGTAGGGCCGGAGCGTCGTCGTGCAATTTTCTGACACGTTTTCCAATTTTGACGCAGTTTTCAATGACGTGAATCTTTACCTACAACTACGTAACCATACAGATGCTGACCTAATGGCCCGTCAGAATTCCCAACCAGGGATGACAAGAGATGGGAGCAGACTTGTAATCAATAGCCACCCCCTCTCACAACTCAGGACACACCACCCAAGCGGTGTATAAAGTCTGCTATAAGATCATCCTTTTTGCAAACTTACAAGCTTGTATACTCTACTCACTCTACTGAACACCCGGGGAAGGCAAAGCTGGTGGGACGGTGAGAGCATCAGGAATCACACAAGTTGAGACACACAATTGTATAAAGCTGGGGAAAAGTGAGAGCAAATTTTTCATTGTGAAGCTGGAAGTCGTGCTGGAAAGTTATACTTGAGAATAGAGTCCACTGCATAAGTTTGCCACAGCAGTCCTTATCAACCCATACTTCCGGTAGAACTTACAGAGCATCTTAAGTCCAGCATTTCATCAGTCAGGCAGTCATCCTCAAAGGCACTTCAACTCAACTTCCAAGGGCTCATCCTAAACTTCACCGTTGGATATTTTTCATTTTCCATTTCATTATTTTTGAGAGATTCTCAAAAAACTCTCGCTACTTTAAACTTCTTTACACTTGATCTCTTAGCTACTCTTGAGTCATCAGCCCGTTCTACAACTCATTTTTGCGCTTTAAATCGGAGAAGTCTACAGAAAATATATTTCAGGTAAGTTGTTCTAGAATCTCATTTAGTACATTATTTTAGAATTATCTTTTATTATTTAAAAAAAATATTTTAGAATTAATTAATTTGGGAATAACCATTTTTATTAATATTTATACTCACTTTTACGTGTATTTATGTTTACATTTTACATATATTTATACTTATCTTTTATGCATAACATTTTTTTTAATTTATTTTTACAGTAATTTTTAAAATTCCATTCGTCTATGTGGAATTTCATATGTCTTATAGTATAATTAATTACTTTACAAATGGGAATTCTGTGCTTTTAATTTCGAAGCCAAAAATTGTTTTTGGACAACTGGAGTATTACGTTACACTAAACAGAAATAATTTCAGCACTTATTTTCGTCGCTTTGTATGTGCTCTTTAGGTAAATAATTTAAAAATAACAATTTTGAATACTATATATATCTTTTGCTTGCAATTAACTAATTGCAATTTCGCTTCTCCGCAATTTCACGCAAGATTTGCAACCGCAAGCATCATGCTGATGGCACTGTCATTAATTAGAATTCATTTGAACTGGTTAATTAACCGTGGTTGGGAAATTAAAATGCCCTGCATACATGGTTGACGAAGTATAATACACTAGGATAATATTCCTAGAATAAGATTTAGTATGTGCCATGTGCACTTGCTTTGAACTCTTGCTACTTTGAAGGCTCTGTCTTTATTTTGTTGAACACGCGGAGCCCACCCTCAAGTTGGTAAAAGATTCTTGAAAAGTTCGACAAGTATAAACAAATATATGGGGAGGTACGTGGGGGAATTAATGCAAATGAATCTTGTAGAGATAAGGATTTCCATAGTTCAAGTTGCAAACTTAGAGGGGCTTTCTCTGAAAGGACATGAAAGCCTTTCACTCTTTGCGGTTCATTTGATCTCATGCATGAAATGGGGAAAATTCATCATATAAAAGTCAAATGGGTTAGTTAATACCAGGGAGGGAGGGGAAAGTATCTATCTACCCACTATTATTACACAAGATATTAGAAAATATTACTAGTTTAAAAGTTGGAAAGACTTGTGAACTGCTGCTGCTGATGATGATGATGAGTGTATGAAAGGAGCTCAAAAGTATGAAGTTTCCGCATGTTAAACTTATATTCCTCCTCCTGTATCAACTTCTTCAATGAGGAAATACGCTGGAGGATTTGTGAAATAATTAGCATTGTACTTCTTTTTTCCAATTCACTCTGCATTATTCAACTCATTCGCACACAGTCATGCTTTATTTTATAGTAAACTTCTTTTATCATTAATTTTGTATCTGAATTACATTTATACTTTATGGCATTTATTGTATTCCCATCTCCATTTCAAGTTTTTCATACAATATTTATCATATTTTGATCTTTATTTTACACACATTTCTATTTCATCTACTACTCCAGTATTTTTTCATTTTATTCATTCCACACACACACTACTTCCCTATTCACGGCCTATACACACATAATTTACTACAATATCCGAACTTCCAAAACATGTACATGTTCATATTTTTCAATGCATTGACCTACAGATAAAAAAGACATAGAAAAGAATAGTTAAATACATACATGGGTAACTTGTAACAAAGCAAATGGAGAAGCCTTACAAACATACTGGAGTACTTGAGTTACTAACAGGCTGAGTTTGCTTCACAGAAATAAAATTCTTGGAACCTTAAGGTTTTGCATTGAAATGAAGCAAAGCTTAAAAGACTTTGTGCTGGGAAATTTTCTTTCTTTCAACGCGATATTATACATTAATCTGTGTATGAGTATTGGAATAGGGATTAAAATGGATTTTTGTATTATATTCCGAACCTCTTTGTCACACTTTGGAGACTATCGGTGTGTTCCGAGAAAGGAATTAAAATGTGTTTTAAGCACACTGTAAGTACTACGGTATATAGACTTACTCCTTGGGGCAACGTGACCAGCAGGGCTATGCAAGACATACGTTGACTTACCTATAGGTACTGGTACAGACTTACATACATACCTGCGTTACCTAATCTACCTAGCTATGCATGATGTTCTCATGAATTAACACTAACAGATAACGTGTTCCTTATTGTAACGGTTACGTGAAGATCATAGAAAATATTTTATTTTCGTGGAGCTTCAGAAAGTATGGGACGAAATAGGTTGTTTTCTAATGCTTGCATACTTCATCAATGCAAAATCACCTAGCAGCATTGCTGATTTGCATAAATTCTGTAAGCGATTGCTATAATAATTATGTGTAACAATACCGTTTTGAATTTTGAATTCCCATTTCAAGTTAATCTCCAGCAGGTGAAAGGCAGAAGGAGAAAACATGTTTTTAAAGCTCATATCCTATTATGCCGTTAAATCGTTTATAATTATTATAACGATTCTTATATGCATTTTTATCAAATAATTCCTATTACGTATCTAAATATAGGCTTTTAATTCTAAAAGCGTTCTTTCAAATACAAACCAGAGAACGTCATGAATAAATCTGGTTAGGAAATCAGGAAGAAAGCATCGGCCTTTAAGTGATTATAAAGATGAAATCGTATTACTTGCCACGGCGGTGGGAAAACGCTGCTTTGATTAAATGACGGGAAAAATTATACCGACGATGGAAAGAATTCCCACCAACTCTTTTTTACTGCCGTATATTGCTTTTGGTTTTAAGTACGAATCCACCTATACAGCGTGAGAATCTTTCGAATTTAATTTGCTCCTTTATAGAGTCCTTTTACATCAACGAATGTACAAAATTTATAAGGCTACAATATCCATGAACTACTTTTTTTAAACGTCTCATTCGTCAAGTTCGCATGTTCCGAAATGGGAGAAAATTGAATTACGGGGAAGGAATCATTTGGAACCGTAATAAAAACTGCACTGAAGGAAAAGGGTTGAGATCTTGTAAGTTTGTACATTGGGCGACTGCAAAAATACTACAGAACACACGTACTTCATTGCCGTCAATATTTTATGAACTTAATAGGTTATTCTGACCCTCTCTCCTATCCTTGTGTATGTGTATGAAAATATGTCGGAAGCATCCCACTCTTTAAAATTCATGTCAGTTTTTGCGAAACGTTACCAAAGGATACACTTTAGCCAAGCTTCCCTTTACATCTTGCCTCTCTTTTGGAGTTATGACAATTTTAGGCATCACATGTCTTTTAAATGCCAAAAGTACATACTGCGTTTTGGGCTCATTGTATATACATATGTAAGTAAGTGGGGTCTCAAGTCTCCTACCTCATACATCGCATATACTTTCAATCATTAACTGTTACTTCATATGTAGGCTCTACAATAATGTTCGCCATTTTGGATATGTACCCTTATCAGTTAGCATTCGTCAAATATTTACCTAAGTCTAGTCTAATCGTAAGCACTGTGCATTCAATTAGCTTCCAATGCATTGTTTAGTGATTCCGTGTGACGCGTTTTTATTTATGAGTCGGAACGAGAGTTAGGTGAGGGGCTAATAATGTAAAACTATATACATACCTAATACAAAATGTTGAGCCTTTTGTGGTTTTTTAGTTGGCAGCCCGACCCGAACCAGCACATAATTTATAGAATATGTCCAGTTCTTATCCACTTTTATCAAGCATTATGTCCTGCTTTGTAAGAGCAATTTATTGATTATCAGGGCTGTTTTGGAGTACTTTACTAATTTAACCTGACGAGTAGCACGAGCTAATGAGGTGTATATGTAGTTATAAAGCTTAAACCGAAAAGGTAGTTGGGTGGTTTCAGTTTTGCGGGTAATAAATTTTAAGTGAGCTCAACAGAAAGATACAGAAGCTGGTATATATGTAGATGCTTACCAGTACCTAAAAAGGTACTGGTGCAGGTACTGTTCCTGTAGGCTACTCACTGAGGAAAGTTATTAAGCTTGGGGTAAGCTGCTACAAGTATTGGGGAGCTAGACAGCTAGAGTATCCTACAGTCGTATCCTATGTTCAATCAGGGTAAGGGTACATATTTATCTTAATAACGTTCACCAAGCTCAGTGTAGATTCAAGGACGGTTACCCCAGATATGCAAATCGCATTAAATTTTTAAAGAGACGGATATTGTCATTACTTGTGCTGTCATTATTATTGCTATTTATATTCTCCTGCATTATTCTTTATTGGCTGTACATATTTCGGGCTTCGAGCCGCAATGACCAGAAGATATTAGAAGCTATGAATAATAAGAGCTCCATGATCGAGGATCCGAGTAGTTTGTTAATTTTGTACGTGTTTGTGTAGAAAATGTCGAAAGTCGTTTGTTACGTGATGCTGATGAGCTGGGCCATGGCCGTCGTCTTGGCCGCAGCCTCGACAGGAGGTCGAGCGAGTTACCCCAGAGCGAATCGCGGTTTCAAAAATGCCCAACTATCCACAGCCAGAGGGTTCGGGAAGAGAGACCGAGATGCAGCACTGGGAAACGTTCAACCGCAGACAATGCAACCATTGCAAATGTTGGAGGAAATCTTTTCTTCAAATGCACGAACGTAAGTTTGTATGTATGTAGATCTAAGAATACTTCAGACCATCGTATCGTAAATTATAGGGACCTTAGAATAATTCATCAGGCAGTTTTGAGACTGCTTACCTATCTAAAAATCCGAAGGTATAGATTATACAACAAAATGATCTTGAAAACATAATTACCTAGCTTATTTACATCGTAAGCAGTACATAAATAAAAATGTACATTTTATATTTTCAAACAGCAAGTTTTAAGATCGAGACACCTTCATCATCCACATGTATTCTCTCCTTCTCATTCTTATTTATTCGCGGCACGACCAGAGGCGGCTTCCGCATCGAAATCAACTTACTGCTTTCACCAGCACTGTAATGAGGGTCTGAATAGCACTTTTCCCCATCCTTGCATTGTTTGATGAATATTATTCAGCTGACTAATTACTTTTCCCTTCTACTGTCTTGTCGAATGAGGATTCTCTCGTTAGCTCACTAGGTGATAAGACTTGACATCTCGGTAGCACTGGGACCCATGGTGATGAAAATAAAGATTTGGACAGCCATACATAGATTCAACTAAAGAAAGCGCAAGCCTTCTGTTCATCTACCAATACTTGAGAAAGTTTCTAAATACTTTTTCCTATACTGTGTGATCTCGCAATCACAAAAGAAAGATGTGGTGTAGAAATAATACTTGAGGTAAAGCATTAGGTTCATACTCGCTCTTCTTCACTATTCTCATTTACTATTTTCAAGATATTAAATCATCAGATTTTAATAGGGAAAAGAGCTAAAAATACCAGTTATTACATAGCTTTACTTGCAAGTTTTGGCACTATGGAGTTTAGTCTTTTAAGTATAAGCGTATATAGTTCGGAGATTCGGAGAAAGTGAGAAGAGAGAAAGCTTGTTCGGCAGTCTATGTACGAGCACGGGGAGTATTGGGAAAGCAGGGCAACTTGAAGCAACCTCATTCGAAATGGGAGCGTCTAATGTAGCCATGCTTTCTTTAGATTAGTAACTTCACTACTATAAGCAGTTAATGAAACAATGCATAGTAACGACGGAACCAAGTATTCATCACCTGCCCCTAACACGTTTATTGCAAAGTAGGACAAAGCGTGTATATTTTACAGGATTTGAGAAAACTGTCATTGAACGGCTTTGTTTCAGATTTGACGTTCTTCGAAAAAGTAGGATGAATAGTAGCAGTTAGGATGTAATAAGTCATACAGACTTAATACAAACTGTGGATACATATTGTTGGCGAAAAGGCATGAGCATAAATCATTATTTTTTATCAAAACGGCTTTTCACTTGTTCGCGAAAGACGATTACGTAAACAATATGTACAAGTGAGCACTTTAAACTTTGTGGCTCAAACTACCAACAACGGTAGAGATACACTCGAGTCTCAAGCACTATATTTAATGCAATATGTAGCTTTCCCGACAAGGCGTTTGGTTTCAAAGGAACACATCGTCGGGGAAGGATGTTAAAGTGCTCATTTTAATCCCTTCAACACCACAGTTGGTACTTTAGGATCCTTCACTGAACGATACTTTCTCAAGAACAAGAAATTTCTTATTACTGTTTTCTTTTACGAACAAAGTATTCAAGCGGTATTTGTACATACCATGAAATCATGCAGAAATAACGTTCATCATATCATTCAATAAGGATGATTTTTTGGCACTCACATTTAGAATCATTCTTAAAATAAATACTTAGAATAATACCTTTAGAGTAGTGTGCATTAACAAGTAATTAAGTTAGAGGATGGTCAAATGCATTTCTAATCCTTCGTCCCATTAATAATGGCTAATTAAAAATTCCCAAAGACAATAAGGAGGCTTTACACGGGAAATTAAAATGGGGCTATAGTATCTTTTATAAGAATATAGCACAAAAATGATGTGCCAAAGGAAAATCCCAATCCCATTAGGGAGGATTCAAAAGTTTGAATTAAAATTACATATTTAATAAACCACTGGGAAACGTGCAGAATTCAGTGTCGCATAGATCGTCGGGACTCCATGTCCTTCTCCGAGCAACGGTTCATAACCGCAAACCTGACCACGGCAACCTTTGTGTCGCCGCGGAATTAGTACTAACATATATACTCTTCTATACTATAGCTGTAATCGGGTTTTCTAACACAAAATACAATAAATAGCTATTTGCACGGTCGCCCGGAATGCTTATGCTAAAGTGTGAAATTTACGGGTTCACATTACATCGGTGATACAAAGTTAAGCATGAAAGACTATTGCTGCAGTATTTCTATAGTCTGTATGAATTCACCCGCATCAAACTGGACTTCGTAGCTGGACTCCTGAATTTGTCGTCACTATGGATCAGCATAAAACCAAGGGGATTTTGTATATATATAACATAGAATGTGGACAAATACCCAAACTGCATAAAGTTAGACTGCCTGACTTTGACTTTCCAGGAGGCATGACCATAAGAATTTTATTTTGTATTTCACAGCTATCCGAATGCATGGTTGATTGAGGAACTACAGAGTAATCCGGAAATGGCTCGATTAGTGGTGGAGCGATTTATTGACGAGAACGGAGATGGAGAGTTGACGCCGGATGAACTCTTTCGGAGGGTTTACTTCTGAGGCTTCAATGGACTTTCTCCCACGTGAAGTACCAACTCTTCTTAAAATAGAATATCATTGCGACTACCTGAAAGAAAACTTAAGAAAGTATCGTACTATATTCAATCTATTCTGTTGCATGTGTTTGTGGCTGTCAACTTATAATCAAATGCATGGTTTTTGTACACCTGTAGTTGCAAGGGAAGATTAAATTGTGATTGTAATTTACTGTCAAGCAGAAGGTTATAACAGCTGCATTCATTATCACATTCTCATAAGCATTTATGAAGTCCCTTAAGACCCTTAGGTCATTGTGTATGTACTCATATGTATATAGTTCGTGATGCTTTGTAAGTTAAAAATTGACATATGTAAAAGTTTAACTCAGCGTTGATGATCTCTTAAAATTAAAGGTAAAATTCCAATTCCTTCCTTTCTGGATATTCAGTCTATTATATGAATACACAGATGCATCCTCAAGCTGTTCAGATTTGAGGTCAGTGGCTGGAATAATTATTCAATATAAAAATATCTGTGCTACTCAAGTTTGTTCAACCTTCCAGTACATTTTCTTCCTTATTCATTAGGAGTTAAAACTCTAAAACTGACAAAATTCTAAACAAAAAGTTCTGTCGGTATTAATCTTGCTATCTGCTGTTAATTATGCACTTTAATGTATAAATTATTCCCATTTGTAATTTATGCTTGGATTATGACCTAAATTTTAATCATTCATTTAGTGCTTGCACGTTTGGAATGTTTTTGTGTTACTACAAAATGCAAATAATACTGCAATGTAATATATAGACGGAATTTCTAGAAAATAATAAGGTTATGAATAATGCATGGATCCATATCCATGTGTAACTCGTAATAGTGTTATAATATAATAATTCTGAATCCTAAATGTTTAGCAAAGTCAAATTACAAATTACCTATGTACATTATGATATTACTGCAGTTTCACCAGTTCTCTGAATATGTAATAAATAATGTGTATGTAATCATTAAAAACGTACTTAAGGATGAAAGAATAAATTATTATTTTGATGAAAGTTTGCCGCGGCATTTCATTTAGAAACGATGTTAAAATGAAATTTTGGGCTGAAAAAATCTTTCGGCAAATCATCCTGATCCAAGAATTTATAAACAGCTATATTACAAAGATTCAGGACCAAAATGTAATGAAGAAACGCTTTAGTAAAACCCTGTTTTATTGTCTTTTACATGTCATTTGTTCAAAAGGTTGATTACATGTTTACATAGTTTACCGACAATATCATTAAACCCAAACCAAACCGCAACTATTGCCGCAAACCGTAAAACCGTGAACCTTATTTTAGAACATTCAAAGGAATATAAAAGTACTTGTTGCAAATCAATAGAATACACGATTGTAACATCTTGTGAGAGGTGAAGTGTCAATCCTATCTAGCAAACTTATGTTCAGTACAAACCAAGGTCAGAATAAAGCTTGGTGAAGGAATCAATAACCCAATAAAAAAATCACCAAATTAAATACAAAATAAATAAAAACTATCACTATCGTAAAACAAGAGATCCACCAAAACTTCTACTTTATACTACACTATGAACTTCTTACTAACCGTTCTATATAGAGAGCAAATAATCAATCGCTCCCATTAAAACCAATAAACTTGACTTAGATATAAAAATTTCAAGGCGATCATATCAATACTAAGTATTTCGATTTAACACAAAACATTTGTGAATGGTATTAAAATACTTTGTTGACAAAAAACATTTGTTCCCTTGTTCAAATTTCAAACACTGTTAGTATATGTCTAGCTAGCACTGCTTCTTGGATAGTATTATTATGTGACGCTAATGTTGAATGCCACGTTGGCTTAGATTTATTTAGCTTGTGAATGACAAGACTTCTGAATAAAACTATCGTGTTTCGCCGTAACAAGTTGTACTATTAACTCTTCGATTTCTTTTGACTCATCGGGATTGTGAAGCTCCGTCACACTTCCATCATGTTCAACAACCACCACAAATTTTTTTCTAGTGGTCAGCAAATTCGCAATTACCATCTGTAGAAAAAGGCAATATGTACATATACTTATTTGTTCATAGTCATTACATAATTTGAAATTAAAAAAACAAAAACAATCGCAACAGCGATAGGTCGGAAGACAAATATTTCATTAACAGTAGTGGAGTAAACTCACATGATGCTTGTACTTCTCCAAAGCTTGCTTCGCTTTCGTTAGCAGTAAATTCGTGTCAGTTTCCAGTTTGAATGAGATAATAAAAGCACTTGGAGCCCATGCACTGACCAACGGACGGAGCATTTTAGGAACCAACGAAAATACCATTCTAGGTGTTGTTTCTGACTGCATCTTATGCTCGGGCTAAGATTTGGCACAACAATATTTTGTAAATATTACTACGAAAACAAAATGTTTGTAAACTATGTATAATGATAAAAGCAAAAAGCATTTTACCATTTGTTCTTTAGGGACATAAAAATCAGACACAGCGGCAGCTAAGTAGAGTAGTGCTCTAACTGATATTGTGTTGAGTTCATTTGAAATTCCTTTCAGCAGCCACAAGTAGTCCCCCAGAGTTACATATGTGATCTTCAAACAACTTTTGGAGAATTGCTCATAACGACTCAATAGGCTATGTAGTTTGGCTACCTCCGAACTTTTTACTGAAATAAACAAAACAATCAAATTCATGGGATGTTATGCGGGTATTTCCCCCACCAACCAACAAACAACTACACATTAAACGTTAAAAAAATCGCTTCACAACAAACTCGCATTTTTTATACCTCTAACTAAAGCATTCCAATACTAATACTAATGTTTTTATATGTTGTCCCTTTGGATTCACGAAAATAATAAACACGTCAATACTCAAGTCATAAAAAGGCACTCAACGGGACACTAAAGTGACAAACAAACATTTTATCTATCATAAAATGACGGATACGGTCAATTTACCCTTGACGTTAGAAGGTCCATCAACCTCCAGGACATCCAGGGGATTGGGCACGTGTCTGAGAAAGGGTTCCAAACTTTTCTGCCTGCAAGTTACAGATACACATTTTGTTATAGTTCACAATCCACTGCTTTACAAATTATTATCTCCCCGATTCGACCTTAAGCCTATGTGAAATATGGAATAATAAAATTCCATTTATGAAAGTACAAGCGTATAAATGTACATATAGATACCTGAATAAAAATATGATTTTATACGAGTGATCAAAAAAGAACTCGGCGGAAGTAGCACCGCGAGTTCCACTGCTGAAATTATCCACGAATCGGACCGTAAATTGTTCCAACGGAACTGTCGTTCCACCGGATGTCACTAGAACTACTCGAGCGGATGTTTTATTTGCGTCTTCAATCAATGCTCTAACCTTCACCAAAGACTCTTCGTAATTCTCCGGCGGATGCACTTCCTTGAAAAAATCTTCCCAATGTTGACCATCGTCAGAACCAGCAGAGTGATCCTCCGCCGTGGACATTTCTTAATAATTATTATTTATTGACACCTGCAAAAATACAAACAATTTATTGGTGAATTTCCCCAATATTTTTCATTAATTTTTCTGGTGATTAAATTAAATTAGGAAGTACGTACTAAAAAACCAATTAAATACTGTATACACACATTTTATTCCGCTAATAGATTACAATTTAATACAAATTATTCAGATTACTAGTAATTAATAGAAATTATTAGATTAATAGTAAATAACCGTTTTTCTAGAAATCCTACCCGCTAATAATGCTTTTTCGGTATTTCGCTTCTTCAGTTTCAGTCGCAAATCCCAAGAGTGAATTTATTGAAAAGATGCGCCTCCGACAAGGATTCAATTCCTTCTGCTCAGCTTTTTACACACTGGATGCTTTATCTGTTTGGCGGACATAGGTTTTTGTATTACAATGACCGATTTGAGATTTGGAAATTAATCAGTAAAACTGTGCTAAATACAACAAGCTTGCTTTTGCACATGATAAAATGTCACAACGGCCTAATTATTATTAAATAAAGTTGTGGCAAAAAGGACAATAATATTACTATCAGTTGTACAAGTTCCGCAAATGCGTTGTGAAGTTGAGATTATGAATGGGAAAGAAATGAGAGAGAAGGGATTAAATATCTTTTAGAGTAGTTCAGTTTGGAATATTATTGTGGATAACTTGTATAACATTATAACAAAAATCCATTATGCAAGAAACAATTTATTGTTCTCGTGGGAAACTGTAGGGTTCTAAGAATTTCTAATATATGGGAATTTTATTAACACAATTGGAAATGAAATTAGTAGACAATAAATGGATTTTAAAAACAATAACCAATATACATGCAGTGAAGTAATTATTTATACATTCATGTGAATTAGAAATATAATTATACATATTACATAACTTTTCATGTAATAGAAAACATAAAAACGTTTATACACCCTTATTACATAATATAAGCATAAAAACTACAACTCCTTTTTTGAGTTTCCATCGCTGTTGGTTGAAATTCGTAGGAAGTGGGGAACGATGAAGGACACAACGAAGAATAAAGCTATGAACAACAACATTCCTGCAACAATTTTTCTGGCTCCAACACCTTCCACGGCAAATTTCATATCTCCATCGGCTTGTGACAACAGTTCCTCGACTGATCCCCGGATCTGCATATCATCTACAAAATAAAAAATATAATTTCATTCATTATAAATAATAGTGACAGAGAATATTTATACACATGAGGTATGATGAGAGGTTTCATGTGAATATTTTTAATTTTTTCCCATGATTTAACTCACTTGAAAAAGGTTGTTCTTTATCGATCATGACTGAGCCCTCGTCATCAACATGAATGGAAAGGATATCTCTAAAGCTCAGTATACAATCGTTGGGACCATCTCCAGGAAACAAGTAGTCAGACACGAGTAAATTCGTATTGGGAATTTCTACAAACACTCTCCGTGGGATTTCATGATGTACCAGTACGTTGTGGAGAGGCTCTGTGGTACTTTCCTCATCAATTAAGGATTCACAGTGCATAACAATTCTGGAGGACATGGAACGGACAATATCAGTACGCAAGCGATTAGCCATACAGACAGTACTACTGCCTTCGGGGGCAAAAGCTATTACAGATATTTTCCCCTGAACGTGGAGGTGATTTATGAACTCATCTTCACAAGCCGACCTAGGTCCATTAGAAGGGTCAGAGGTGTCTACAGGTGTTTCACAACGCAGAATTCCAGGTTCCTTTTCAAATAGAATATGCACAGCAGACGGAGAGGCATGTCCATTATCTGTCACTTTGCGTTCATCATCCAGTTCATCACAATCAAGATCTTCAAGACTGTTATCAAGTTCTGATGTATGAGCAATTTCTTTGTACACCTCCTCTGTAGATGGAAAGCGGCCATTAATGAGGAACCGGGCACTATTCAGAGACTCTTGAAAGGATTTCATTAATGATTGCAAGTTTTTCTTAAGTGGCGCTCCCGTATCTTTCTTCGGAACATGCATTACAGCAACGGTATCAAATTCGCACTCTAGTTTACACCAACTTAATGGTCGAGTTACAACATCCGTCGCTCTTGATTTCTGCGTCCCAAGGTCAAATATTTTACCCGCGTACCTGTCAATATTCAGTCATATACCTTCCATTCCATAATTCACAATGTAAACAAACAACAAAGTAAAATAATCAAACGAGAATAATTTTAAACTCACTTCTTGTTCTTCGGATTGTAATGAATAAACAACATTTCTTTCTGATCCTCAAAATCCGTGTTGTACCATGAGAAGGTTTTTTGAATCCCTTTCACCACCGAAGCCACCATGCTTTTTACTTGAGGCTCCGTTGCAAAGGTAAAAACCGTATCTTTGGGATCCACGGTGTATATTCCCAAAATAGATAAGCCTCCAGGAATCATCGGTAGTACCTTTATCAAACCAAAATCTAAATTACCACTACCTTCCAGATATTGAACTACATTATTTTTCAGTGTTTTAAATTATCATCACACCTGTTTAGCATGAAAGGCCAACATGCTTGGTTGGACAGTGTCAAAATTTGTCTTCTTGCGTTCACCAATCTGCTCAACGGAATTATCATTTGCAGCTGCATCTCCGTCCCCACGTTCTTCATCTTCCAGTGTAGCTGCAAAGTGAGCCACGTGAAAGTCGGAATTTTCAGCAACCTACAAGGTCAAGCAAAGCGAAAGACACAGTAACATCAATAATATTACCAACAACTCACCAAAATAACAGCTGCCATTTTGAATATAATAAACAATCACACTATCAGAATTTACTAACCGTTCCAATGATAAGGCCAATGCTTGGTTCCGAATCATTCAACAAAGATTCCCGAACAGATTCATCGACTACTACCTCAGACTTTAATTTCCCCATTTCAGTCGCAGTTGCTTTAATTTACTACGTTAAAAAATGCGTAAAATCCGGACAATTACAATAAATTAAAAACCACTTCAACAGCAAATGCTATCTTGTGATTGAGATTAAAACATGTAAACGATCCTTTATTTTCTTAGACTTTCTTGGTTAATGACAGGTGAGACTTAACCTTACTGAAAGTCAAATTCGATACTTTCACTCGTCCACGCTGTACACAATTTTGGACAAAGTCATCAAAGTTAGAAGATCCAAAGGTGACTGTCGTAACCTTAATTTCCAGCTTACTAATAAACTAGAAAAAGAGTATTTTTCAATATTCTGAAATTTTGATTTCGACGGACAAGCAATCACCAGCTGGTCGTTAGAACTGGCAATGGAACCTTCAGATTTCAGAATTCAGGATTCAATTTAGATCCTTGAAACGTACATTTCGCGCTCACAGTTCGCAGCTTTTAGCGCGTCCTTTAATGTTTATTCATTAATTCGGGGACGCTCCTTTGTTCACAGAGGCAGAGGCAAGCGCGTGTAATCGCGGGCATATTCGCAAACGAAAAAATATACAGTCCGATTATCTTAATTAAATAATTAAACTTATTTTTATT
This sequence comes from Lipothrix lubbocki, assembly GCA_034696945.1. Lineage (NCBI taxonomy): Eukaryota > Metazoa > Arthropoda > Collembola > Symphypleona > Sminthuridae > Lipothrix > Lipothrix lubbocki. The sequence goes on from JAQGAK010001080.1 coordinate 32,638, forward strand.
CATTAATTAATTTTGTAATTAAATTCTAATTTAAAAATTAATTAAATTTGTATACTAATTTTTGTAACCATATTGCAGTTGATTATAAAAATAAATAAATAATTAAATAGAAGCAATAATTAGCATTGAAAATTGTAATTACTAAAATTAATAATAATAATAATCAAAATTAATAATATTGTTTCCGTGCTGTTGTGAATACAATAAAAATTATATTATTTATTTACCTAAAAATCTGCAACAACAACAATATTATCAAAACCCTGTGAAAAGACAGTAATAAAGTAATTAAAATCATAACATAATTCAAAGGAAAATAAAACATGCTAATTTGTTCCAACTTATTTTAGGTATAGTAATAATCGTAACTTTGTAACATCAATCTCTTAAATCAATCAACATTATCTCCTGTAGCATCTCAATCAGTCTCCGGTTTGTCGAACATTGCCTCAGGCACAACCTTCCCTTTGCCCCTTGCCTGCGCTACATCTCGAAGTTTCCGCGCCCATTGAGCATAGGTTTCTTCTTTTTCCTATATTTAAAAAAATAGGTTGAGAGCTGACTAGTATTTTAATGTAGATATAATAGAATAGAATAAATAAAAAATATAATAATTTAGAGTTGAATCCTGTTCATTACTTGATTCTGCTTCGCCTCATTCTCCCTCTCCTCCTTATCTTCCTCCTCGCGAATCCTCCTGGCGGAAACTTGTGACTGCCAGAGACGGGATTGAGCGAATACGAAGTAAATTATGATGAAGATGAAGAGGACGAGAGTAATTATTGCCAGGTAGAAATACCAGGATAGAGGATGTCTTGCGGGTGAGACTCCCGTCAGCTGGATGAGAAAGTAGGTTTCCAGGCGTTGGCAGAATGTGAAGGAATTTTGAGGCGTATTCAGTACTACTGCCCGCATGATGAAGATCATGTTCCGGTGTTTTGTCAATTTAAATGAGTTGAAGTTGGTGTGGTTGAAGATCCAATAGGTCTGGCTTCTCATCTTATCCGGCAGGTCTTGATTTAACTAAAGTGGGTACCATGGGACAATAATATATTATTTTTTAATCTGGTCATTTTGTATTTTGACTTGCAAATTGGGTATCTTCACAATAATATCAGAAAATACACATAAAAGGATATTAAAAAACAAATAATGTCTAAAGCATATTTTATCATTTTGATCCAGAAGCCTTTGGAACTTTTTGTTAACTGGTTTGCATAAACGTACGTGAACTGGTTCATTATCTTTACTCATGCGAGTGTTGCCGAAACAATCCTGATAATATTTGTATAAATCAGCTCGGTAGTCCAACTCTCCTGCCTGAACATGTTCAAAGAATGTTGTTGTCCAAGGTTGGTCCAACTTCTCCTCTGTCTCAGAAAAATCAACTAAGGCCCCACAGGAATCATCGTTCGGCGGACAAGAAGGGCTGGAATAAAATTTTAAATAACTTAAAAATTGATTTATTTTTTAATTCTTATTTTAAATTTTGATATAGATATTGCAGATTATAAAACTGTAAGTTATAGGCAAAAATCCCACCCTAAATTATGACACTGGCTGTCCAGTAAAGTCGTATTAGGTGTTATATCCCCACCAAGAATGTTAAAAAGGAAAACGTTCCCCGTAACTCTTCGAACATGACGTGTGAGGAATTGCTCGAATTTCGGTACCACACTTTTTTCAAAATGCAGTTGGTACAAATTTTCTCTGAAAAGCCGCGAGTACTCTTGTGGGATCTGGTAATTTATAAAAAACTGTAATTTAAGTAATCCTGCATAAATTGCATATGTGTAGAAGGTTAACCTTAAACTGAATTCATTATTAAGAAGATTGTATCTGTATTAACTGATCTAAAATTTACAACAGCTTTGTTGTAGAAATAACACTAACCTTGCAGTATCCCTGTTTGGAATTATCTTGAACACAATCCAAAAGACCTCTTTGAGCGAAATTTGTTTTCGTCCCAGGAATCGTCACATCGACGTCGTCGCCATTGTAAGTCACTGTCCAGTGATTTTGCCGACTTTTCTCAGAGGACGAGCGTTGAAATTGAATTGGCTGTAGCCCGACAGCCTCCGCAATGAAACGCATCGTGGTAAATGGATTGCAGCCCACGTTGATTTGTATCGTCTGCAAATTTAGGACAGATAAGTTTGGTGCCATTACGGAAATAATATAATTTATTTTTATTATTCTCTTAAAAAATTATTACCTTGAAAAAATAGAAATTATTACCTTGAAAAAAAGATCCTTGCGGCAATGCAAATTGACAATGCTGGGCCTCATTGTAACGCTGAAAATTTTGATATCCTCCCGGACCGAATCGCCTTCGTAATTGTACATAGCTTCCAACGCCTACAGATGCATTAATTTGTATTAGGATTAAATGAGTTGAGGTTTAATATATAAACTGTATTTTTATTAATATTCAGGACTACAAGCTTACAGATGGAGTTAGGAATGTGTAGATTTCCACCGTTTTTCGAACTACTGTCTGATCCCGACTCGATTGAATACCAGATCGTATCTGGAAATTAAAATTTTACAATGAGTAATTATATGGTATTTAAATAAAAATTGAATTTATTTAAGGTAATTTATTTAAGATTAATTTAATGGAGCCTACATCTACAGAAATTCCATGGCTGTCATCAAACTCAACCAACAGATCCGCTTCTAATGGGATCGTTGATCCCTTGTAAACTACTTCGGCCGTTATTCTTGTTCTATATTCTGGTGCGCACCCAAACAGTTACCAATTACAAACTCATACGAGTTATTTGTCAATTTGACAAATTGTCATGAATGTAAAATGCAAGGTTACAAAAATTGAATCTAACCAACTTCCGCGAAATCAAAAGGTATATAATGAACGACGAAATCCGAAAATGGGCAAATGTCCCAATCCGCTGAAGTTGTTTCAGGGTCTTCATCTTCGGATTCACTCTTGTCTACATCATCATTCCCACCTAACATGCTATCAAAGGGAGTGGACAGAAACCGAGTGATTCCAACGTCAATTAAATTTGGGTAGAAATCGCCCAGTTTCTCGGTCTGGTTACCTGCAGAATTATTATTCCAATTCCGAAAACCATAGTTTCCGTAGATGATTTCCCCATCTGCCGTGACGCGCTGGAAAATGTAGGAAGAGCCTTTGAACGGATATATTTTCCTTAAGGGTTCTGTTACGATGATTGAACCGATGATAATGGACTGGGGATAATTGTCCTGCGGCTCCACTTGATCGTCCGAATCGGAGTTATTAGCCTGCGAAGCAAGAAATACAATAATAAATAGAGAGATAAATAGAGACATAATAATATTTTATCTCTATTTATGGAGATAAATAAATAATTACAAATTATGGATTAAAAAAATGGGTCAAAAAATTAAAATACTCTTACCTTCCTGAGCAACACACTAATAATTCCATGCTCCGTCATTGTCAAATCCGGTCTATAATATCAATAGTAATATTTTTTTATTAAAATTTTTAGCATAGTAATAAATTCTTTTTTAAAGAAATCAAGAAGTTTGTAATTGAACTCCAAGTACACTTACTTAAGTTTTCCAACTGCTGTAGTGTCAGCAGGATGCTGACCCGTAAACCTGACACGTGGAATTTGCGTAACTCCCTGAACGGGAGGTTCATTGTAGTAATTTAGTGGTCGAGCATGAGATCCGTCAAATGTAGCGTAGAGAATAGCATCTTCTACTTTGTCATTATTTCGACGATGAACATGTATAACGTAGTTTCCTAAGGCAGTATTGGTTGTGAAAGTTTTCACATCACCCACCATCCGGGTTAATTTTGGACTGCCCTCTTGAACAATTAGGACGCCAGAAAAAAGGAAATCAGCTTCAACGACTTCCCGACCAGAAACATGTTCAACCCGGATTGGTTCATTCCGGATGACCGTATTTAAGACGGCCATAGAGAACTCCGTATGATTCAGAAAATCACTTTTAATCTCAATAGCAAGCAAAAATCGACGTTCTTCAGCCTCAAATTGAACGTCATGCAGCCATAACAAATCTCGGTGACTTGCAGCTCTCACTTCGGAGTGAATACTCAGACCATGATCGTTGAACATCTGCGAAAGAATATTTGACATTTTGTAGGAGTACCAGGCGATTTTTTAGCCTAAATCCACTTATTGTTTCTATCAATCTTTATCCATAAAATAAATAAATGACATAAGATTATTCAATGGTAAATCTAACATCTTTCATCCTCTTCCCTTGTTTATCAATTTCATAAGTTCGGTGGGAATTAAAATTAGCCGTGGTACTCGAAGGAGCCATGAACGCCGATTCGTCAGACAAATCATTGAGGAAGTGAGGATCATCTTTATCAATCAAATGGTCTCCCACCAACCAGTATGACTTTAAAGAATCAATGTCTTCTTCCTTCTCTGAGTCACCATTGCTGGGTAACAATTTTTCACATTTCTCAATTTTTGACTCTAATTCTTGAGTGTCGTCGCTGAATTTTGATTTAGACTTCGGGGCTTCCTTATAGTGGATGCAAAATTCCATCTCATCTTTTTGTTTCTTGAGTTTAGCTTTTTGCTCTTGAAGGAACTCCTCACTATTCTCGTCTTCAACCTCACTTTGATCTTCGGCTGCGGATTTCTTCTGCATAAGGCAAGATGCAGTTGGCTTGGGCATCCACATTGATGCTATGGAGAATAAGGTGTAAATTAAATTATTTTCCATTGTAAAGAATCATCAGTAAATCATCAGTCATAAGTAAATTAATTAAAATTTGATTTACTTGTGGGTTCCACAGGGATAATTTGTATTACGACAAGGTTGCCATTCAAGTTGAATACCGGGACGATCATATTGTGTTCCTGTTTGTCACATTATTTTGGATTAATCGTTAATTCTAATTAGTATGGATCAGCAAACAAATTAAGGGTTAACACGCCATTTTAAATTAATTTTATTATTGCTATACCTTTGGGGTCACTGTAGAAGCACACCAACGACGGGAGACCAGAGCTCCCGGTCTGTAAAACTGTAAGCTCCGAATATATCCGAATCCCTTGTAGGTGGTTGAAGTGGGGTGGAGGAATATACTTGAATCCGACAATAAAGCGACCTAAACATACAATTTTGTTTAATAAACAAATATTATATTATTTTATTAATTTTTTAAAATTTATTATTAAATAATTACCATGTGAGTTGGGGTGAATACAAAATCATACACCTTGATATACTCCTGTGTAAATACAAGTATTTCAAACATATTAAAAACCTTGGGGATATAAAAAGTAATTTCATTTTAATTAATTTATTATTGTTTGTTATTATAAAGGCTACAGTCTCACTTGGGCTGAGCTGGTTGTGTTGTCATCAACATGATCATCATCAACAAAAGTCGGGAGGGAGATCTGAGTGATGTCATCCGACCCCGCTCGGAGCCAATCTTGCGCCATGTAGGCGACCCCCCGGACGGCAAACCCAAACTCGAGGGTCATACAAGGATTTTTGAAGATCTGGACATCTCTCCGACGTTCAGCGGCCTCGCCATCCCACGGTTTCCCGACGAACTGGACCTATTTGGAGTAGATGCCCATGAATTTTTTTTCAAAATATTAATTTCCAGAATTAATCAGTATTATCCACACTTATTATTGTAGCCGTCGATATCATTTTAAATAGGTGGGTACTTACGTATTGTCCAAAAACATGCTTTAGTTGTTTCTCAACAAACTGTCGCTGTACACTGGACAAATCACTACTTGCAGTGTTTATTTTTTGGGGATCATTTCGACCTGCGCTGAGGAAACTGAACTGCCGGGGATCCAACAGAACTCTCGTCTCCCTGGAACACAAAATTTTACGGGTATTAACGATACAAAATTGTGTCAATTTTGATATCAACGTCATATTAATTAATCATTTTTGAAACATTTTCATCAGGGAACTCACGCCACAAAGCAGCCATACAGAGCAATGTGCTGTCTCGAAGCGATGGTGAAGCTGTTGAAAATGTTGATAAATTTGAATTAATTTTATATTCGATCTAGCTTGGTATATTTGATTTAATTTGATATGATTTAGTATAGCTGAACCGTCAATATGGACAAAAAATTGGCACACTTACGAAATATCCGATAAGGTGGAGGCGATCGTGTCCGTTCGAGCAATGAATTCTTGGGTCCAGAAGATACCCCTGGGATTTCCAAAAAATAAAAAAATTACTCAACTAAAAGAACATTAACAAAACAAATCAGGAAAAAACACACAAATAAAATTGATATAACTGTATGTACTTTAACAAATATGGCTGACTGAAATACTTACTCTCCGACTGGGTCAAGGACAAATGTAGGTGTATTATGTAGTAGAATGATAGCCTGTACAGATGTAGATAACGATTAGAGCACAGAAAAATATTTAACATTTTAGACGGATACTTTCAATTTTTACACTTCTTCCACAAACAAGATCTATCTATTCGTCAAAGATTCCTCACCTGATGAGCGAATCGTATACACGGCTCCAAACCTGTAATAATTTATGGAAGAAATCTTTTAAAATAATTTTTTATTGTTATCCATTGAAAATATATAAACAGCTTTTGTTTTTAAACAAATGCTTTCCAAACCTTTCCCATTAAAACCTCGAGTTAACAGTCCGGCGTATTTGGTCTGGGGTAAAGCATGACGAAGTTCCTGTTCACTCATGGAGTTAGCCTCTGTTATCCACATGTAGACTTTCTTGGGAAATCAAAAATTCAATTATGATCAATTTGTTCATTTTCCGGAAGTTAATTTGAATTAGACTTATAATAAGCTTAAAGATGAACAGGTGAGCTAAGAAACAGAGGTCGTACGTATTTAATGTAAGATCCTTCATTGCCGCTCGGGTCCGGCTCTGAAGAAACGTATCCAACTAGAACATTCAGAAAAATATAATTTTAAAATTAATTATTTTTTAATTTTTTAAAGAAAATAAGATTAATATTATTAATTCTAACCCTTCCCAACGACTTTAAGGTGATAAGCCCAAAGGAAGCAATATTGCGTTGACATGATTTTAATGGGGTCCGATTTAACTTTACAGTTTTTCAGTTTTTCTTCAATCTCCGCCGAACCATTCGTCAACCTTTTTCAAGCAAAATAAGCATTAACTTGTACTTCTTTGCTATTTAAAAAATTAAGAGCATAGACAATTTTTTAATTATATTTTCCGCTCACATCGTATCAGAAATAAGCATGAATTTATTTAAACATGGATCTTCTTTGTAACATATGGTAGCATTTTGGAGGTAGGGAAGTAAACCGTCCTGGTCGGCAGATGGCAAGGACGAAACGGCGACCTTTTCGGCATACGCATAGTAAACGCCCTCTTGTCCGATGCAAATCACCGATGCGGACTGCCCGCGGCCACTATTTCATAAATTCGTTTTAATTGGAGTTTGATGTTGAATTTATAGCAATTTTAGCAGCTTCAACGTAAATTTATTTTTTGTAGCTTTAGGAACTTACTACACTCTGGATAAATCACAATGCTGATCCACCCCCGATACTACCGCCCATTGCCAAATCTGCCCTTCTCCAGGATCCTCCAGCGATAGAAGAATCTGTTCAAATAATTTAATTTAATAATTTAATACCTATAAATAAACGAAATAAATAAAGCGAATACATGTTTTTACTCAAAACAAATATAGCTAATAATTTTTTTTATTTACCTGATCTCGGTTAGAAAGCATGTAATCATTGTCAACTGGACCCGTAGTATAGTCTCTTGACTGGGCTTCTACCCTATCGAGGTTTTTGAATGCAAAATATTTTGGTTTCGTATACTTTTTAAATGTTTAGATAGATGTACTAGTTATTTGAACATTTCATTAATTCAATAATAAATTAATGAATTAATTAAAGCAAGTATTATATTTAATTCAAATAATGTTATATTCATATAATAATGAAATTTTAGAATTCGTATGTAATTACTGAATTTTCATTTTCTCCGGTTCCGGATTTTCAAGGCTGGCAGCAATAACTGAGGATAAAACACTGGAGAGAATTACTAGTGTAATCATACTTCCTAATTGGTAATTGGTAACTTCTGCGTTGCTTAGCAATATCAAGCAATGATTGTGGATGAATATAATTAATTGGAATAATTATCTTTAGCAACTGTCAATAAATTATTAGTCATTTTGTTCAATCGTTGGAAAGATGCTAATTGATAATGCTAACGCGAAAATAAATAATTATTAATGGCATTTCAATTTATTCAATCTCAAGCTGAGCCTGCTGAGCTGAAGCAGCTTACGATTACAGAGAGAGAAAGAAACTTTATTTCACTGACACCATTATGGTGTTTGCCTTTCGACACAGTAACACAATTCAATGTAT
>JAQGAK010001081.1:0-41015 GCA_034696945.1 Lipothrix lubbocki
AGCAATTAATAATAAATTTAGTCACATAATTAGGAAGCTTACGGATAAAAACGTTATCCTTCGTCAGGCTGGTCGAAAAACTAATAATTTTATTATGATTATTAAATTTTTATTAATAAATTATTATTATTAAATTAAATAGATTATTTTGAAATTCGTAATCTTCATCGTCCCATAAGAAACCCTTACAACAACCCTTACCCTTAAAATACAGTGGAGACTCGCTATAACGGTCCTATATGTATAAGGGCAGGCCCTCTATAACGGCTGCAATTTTTTAAAAAATTCTGCCATAGAAAAAAAATTATATTAAATTTTGGCTGGTATAACAGCACTACTTTATAACGGTCCAATTTTGCTTCTGTAAAAGTCGCCGTTATAAAGAGTTTCCACTTTATACTTGTAGGGTAAATTCAAGTAAATTGTAAATTCTACAGTCCTACGCGTACCCAATACAGACATGACATGAGAAATGGTTTCGGTTGTAATGGCTTTTAATAGTATTCTGTTTTAAAAATAACTTTTCAGGACATTTCGAAACCATATGCAATCAAAGCATCTTCATAAATATTAATTTAATATTTTAAACCTTTGTTATAACAAAATGATGTTAATGACATTCAGTGAATATTATTACTGTGCCGTATGGCTAATTGGCTAATACCAGACCAGAGCATAGCGGTAGCTGTCATGTAACCTGCTTTCCTGTACCATTTAAACCTTGTGAACCGAATTGACTTTGCTCTTGCTCCTTTCCCGTTCCTATATTGCATAAAGGTATTCCACAAGGACGAATAAAAGAATTCAATAAAATGTCGAAAAGTCTCCACCAGGACGAAGAACCGCAATACTATTTCTTCCTGGCGGAATGTAAAGGTAACAACGCTCGAGCATCGTTTGTGGGTCAACCGATTCCTGTGTCAAAATCTGTCGCTCAACTCTTCACAAAATCCTTTACCCCAATGAACGAAGATGTAAATCAAAATATAAACCGAATACAAATACCCCCAGCAAATCCCACCTTGATGAACTGCACTGACCCAGGCACAGGCTCAAGACAAGCTACATTCTCCGAAAATATGTCGCCAGCAACCGGTAATAACTCTTCTAGAACACATACCGCCAACAGCAGCACAATCGGATCATTAATGGAAGCACTGTTTAAAAATTCCCCACGGAACACCCAACCCACTACAGCAGCTTGCCGAGAAAAACTTGTTTCCGAACGGGCGCATTTACAGAGCCCAAGGGTCAATCAAAATTTCCTACCATTTAAAAAGTCCCAACAGGGATGTATCTTTGGGGATCCGTATACCGTGCCATCCGTAGAGGATGACACCAATGATGAAGATAACGACGAGGATGGGAAAGAAGAAGAAGGGAGCGCTGTTCCATCCGAAGTTGATTTTAGAACTAATAGCGTTCAATCAAATCGGCCAGAGAATAATACTGTGACACCCAATTTTGTGGAAACTAACCGCAACCACATTCGTGATGCTGCTAAGATTTCCGATGATATTTTCACACCAGACTCCATATTTACTGGTAATAAAAAATGCAGACAGAGCTCCCGCTTGAGGAACAAAGCCGCTGCAAGCAGTAGCAATAGTGATTATTTAACCAGCATTTCGAACATAGTTTGCCGTTCTAGACAGCGTAGAGTGCAGAAGAGGATGCGCTGATGATAACTGATGATAACAATAGTTTTTATATGATAATAAATTTGAACTGGATGTGAAAAAAATGCCTTCATGTTCACTTTACCCTTCTTTCCCTATACCCTTCTCGAGCCCCAAAAACATTTCTCCGTCATCAAAGAAGCCTGTGAAGGCTGCACATCTCTGTAAATAATGGGGAGAATTGTGAATTTTTTAAGTTATGAAATTATTACTTACAGTAGTAGTTAGTAGTTAGTAAAGTAAATATTATTTTTTATAAAGATGGTAATACAAATAATACATATTTTTAGTTCAATGTTCATAAAATAACAACGTTGAACTCAATATTCTCAATGCATTGCCGTTTGATAGCCAGGATATTATAAATTCTAATTAAAATAAAGTAAATATAATAATACAATAATTGTTATTTAAGTAAAAACAAGTCAAAATGAATATGAAATATTATTAAAATTAATTAGAAATCAAATGAAATAATAATATGGTTATTAAAATAAAAATAAAATTATCATAAATATACAAAATTATAAAAAAGAATTAATAATAAAAATAAAATTGTAAATACTATAATAATAATTAATAATAATTACAATTTATAATAATAAATCATAATCCTGTCCTGAATAAGGAAAGTAACCAAGCCACAAAGTCTCCAAAGTAAACCAGAGAGACATCTAGCGAAAGAACATTTGCACTGCTATCCATAATGTAGTGCTCCCGTTTAACAATACGCAGCGCGGTTTGGATGGGAAGCGTCAGAGACATAGTTCGCGCCAGATTTTGTATCGAATTGTACAGTTGCTTGGAGTTGGAGAGGTTTTTTAAATATTTGTCCATTTTGTATTTGTTATTTATTTCACATGCATGTAAATAAATGACTACCTACATATATAGGCAAGTGTTATTAATGAAGTTAATTTGATTTACTGCTCAAATAAATAATTAATCCACTGGAAGCAATTGTTGGAGTGTGGGTGGATTGTTGTTCGTATTTTCTATTTTCGTATGGTAGGAAAAGGGAAAGAAGGTTAAAATTGGACGACGACAGGGAGGGAGTAAGGAAAAGGGCGCCGAAGAAACAATAGTAATATTTTATATTGATTTATTTATTATTATTATTTTTTACATTTATTATATTCTGGCCTGGTTACAGTTATTGAACTGTACAAACATTGGGCGAGAACGTGTGAGGTTGGTGATAAATTATAATTTTGGTCTGGAATGAATTTATGTAGGACAGGATTTTATGTTATGAAGAGTGGTAAATTGGTATTGGAAATGGTTAATAGTACAAAATACTAATTAATTTTTTATTTTGATAGGCCCCCAAAATGATGCTGCGTCGGGGAGGCAAGCGGATCCGGATGGATGATCCGCCCCCGGAATACGAAAATCCTATGACCCCAGCTGAGAATGAAACAAACCCTGGAGAACAACAGGATGGGATTTTCAGCGAGTGAGTTTTAATTTTTAATACGGAACTTTAAAGAAGATAATAGAAAAACATTGATTATGTTAGTAAACCAGAGATGTTTTATATTATGTCGTATTTTCGTATCGATATTTCATTTACTGACATGATGTTGTCCTCGATTTTGTTCATCGTTGTGCTTTCTTTAATAGAATTTTTGGTCAGATGGTTTGATTTGTATGACAATTAATTGATGCTATTTTATTGCAGAGATATATTCCCAGATTATGAAGACCACAGTGCCGATACATCTGGCCAACACAATATGGATCCAACTTTTAACCTGACATTGTTCAATTCCTCTAAGTCCTCTGACCTTTCGGATTCGTCCTCAGTTGCTCCAGTTACTCGTCGGAGAGGTGCGGGAAGAGGGGCTGCACGGGAAGATGCACCTGCGACGAGGGGTCGTAAAGGTCAGCAGCAGCAGCCACCACCACTGTCGCCAACAGAAGAACCAACAACTGGAAGAGGCCGAGGACGACGGGGAGCACCAAAGAAAACTGCGGAGTTGGGCACTGACGATGAGGAAAGCAGTCTGTACACCGTTCTTCTGGGTGGCAAGCACTCGCTTCAGGTAACAACAGTTTAAATAACTTTATTTAAATTTTGTGCCATACATGTTTTTGTTATTGTCCTTATGACGGAGCAGTAATTCTGATCAAGGTACATTACTATATGTATTACATTCAATTGTTATTTTAAAATATTATTTTTACTAATGTTTTCTAGACTATGGTGGATGACTGGATCGATGCGTACAAAAGCAACAGAGACTCCACTCTGTTAAGGCTCATGCAGTTCTTCATTAGCGCGTCAGGATGCAAAGGGAAGATCACTCCTGAAATGCAAACTTCTATGGAACATGCTACTATTATACGTAAAATGACGGAAGAGTTCGACGAAGTAAGTACTGTTTCTTACATTCTTACATGTTCTTTACATTAATATAGTGTTTGACCTGAGTGGCTTGCATGCAATTTCAATCATTTTTATATTTAAAAAATTTTTGTTTACAGGACAGTGGGGAATACCCTTTAGTGCTTTCTGGAGTGCAATGGAAGAAATTCCGACAGAATTTTTGTGAATTCGTTCAAACTCTCGTTAAGCAGTGTCAGTATAGCATTATCTACGACCAGTACTTAATGGATAACATTATTTCCCTTCTAACTGGTCTCTCTGATTCACAAGTCCGGGCTTTCAGACATACCGCAACACTTGCAGGTTTGTGAATTTACAAGCAATATTTATTACTTAGTCCTGGTGCGCAGAATTTCAAACCAATATTACGCGATTTTTTTTAATCATTCACTATCATTGTTCATATACAGCCATGAAGTTGATGACAGCGTTGGTGGATGTGGCCTTGACTGTTTCCATTAATTTGGATAACACCCAGCGACAGTATGACTCGGAGAGGCAGAAAGCAAGTGGCAAGAGAGCTACAGAGCGTTTAGAAGCCTTAATGGGGAAACGACAAGAACTTGAAGAGAATATGGATGAAATAAAAAATATGCTGACCTACATGTTCAAATCTGTGTTCGTTCATCGCTATCGGGACACACTTCCAGAAATTCGAGCCATTTGTATGGCAGAGATTGGTGTATGGATGAAGAAATTCCACCAGGTACATGTTTGAGACATTATTTGTAACCAAGACAAATGCTTGTAAAAATGATTCCTCAAATAACTGGAGGATTATATTTAGAATTTTCTGGACGATTCGTACTTGAAATACATCGGCTGGACTTTGCACGATAAAGTTGGGGAAGTTCGACTCAAATGCTTGCAAGCATTGCAACCATTGTACGCTACTGAGGAGCTGAAAGGAAAGTTGGAACTGTTTACTAGTAAATTCAAAGATCGGATCGTTGCCATGACACTGGATAAGGAATATGATGTAGCTGTACAGGCTGTCAAATTGGTAATCTCTATTCACAAGTAAGTACCGGTACAGACATGCAATTATTTAACTGAAAACCATTGTTAGTAACTTCATATAACGTACGTGTTTTCCATTTCAGGTATCACCGTGAAATTCTAACAGACAAAGACTGCGAATTAGTCTATGAGTTGGTATACTCAAGCCATCGAGCAGTGGCCCAGGCTGCTGGTGAATTCTTGAATGAAAGGTTATTCGTAGTTGATGAAGGTCTTGTGGAAAACCTCCGGACCGCTCGTGGAAAGCAAAGACTTCCAAATACTCCTTTGATCCGGGACTTGGTTCAGTTCTTTATAGAATCAGAGCTTCACGAACATGGCGCGTACTTGGTGGACTCCCTCATAGAGTCCAATCAGATGATGAAAGATTGGGAGTGCATGACGGACTTACTATTGGAGGATCCTGGACCAGCAGAGGAACCTTTGGATGACAAACAGGAAACGTCCCTCATCGAAATTATGGTATGTGCAGTCCGTCAGTGTGCTACCGGTGAGCCTCCTATTGGACGAGGACCTACGAGAAAGGTGAAGAAATCATTTAAATATAAGTTTAATGAATTAAATTTCGTACAAGTTATCAGCAATGTAATATGTAATAGTTATTCAATTTATTAATCATTTATAGATTCTATCAGCAAAAGAATTAAAACAAGTCAGTGATGATAAGTACCGTCTAACGGAACACTTCATACCCACTTTGCCTGCTCTTCTGACAAAGTATAAAGCTGACCCAGATAAAGTAGCAAACCTCCTTGCTCTACCTCAATACTTTGATTTGGAAGTGTACACTACGTCCAGGCAGGAAAGATCTTTAGAATTACTCCTAGAATTAATTAAGGAAATCACAGAGCAACATACGGATGTAGATGTGCTGGATGTAGCAGCTAAAACACTTGAAATCATATGTTGTGACGATGCACGAAAGTCCAGTCGGACCGAGGTGGCACTTATTAATGTTTTGGAGTCCATTTGGAACAGAGTAACTTCTGCAATTGCAGAATATGATAATGCTTGCCTTGACGGGGTTAGTAATAATATTTTTACTTTGGTTAAACTCTTGCTAAGTATGTCATATTTAGTTTATATTAAAGTCATGTTCGGATTAAACTGGATAATGTATATAATCTGCATTGATATGTTTCTGCACATTAGAATGAGCCAGACGAGGATGAAATTTACAATTTGACAATGAGTCTCAGGAAGATTTCGGTTTTCCATGGAAGTCATAGCTTTGACAAATGGGATGTATGGGATAGACTTTTCCGTATAATCAGAGAGACATGCGATATGCTTAGATCATATCCTGAGGACGTAAGTTATTGGCATTATACTGATTTAGTTGTACGTGTACCTATCTGTTGATCACGAAAAATATCATGAATTCAGCAATATTACATTACATGAGAGCATTTCATTAATCCTTTTTTTAATTCTGAGTGAATATAAAAATAATAACGTGTTGACCTTTTTAGGCTGTGAAGTACGCGATATCGGCATGCTACTTTGCACTGCTGTGGGATCTGAAAAACATCCAAGAGAAGGGAGAACATGGGGTGTCAGGGACGGATGATGTTCCAAAACTTCATCGGAAACTTAATGACTACATGCTAGCAATGAAGCACTTGGTCTCAAATAAATGTCATACACATGCCTTCAAAGAAGAGGGATACACATCCATTTGTGATGCGTTAATTGTCTTTTGCCAGCAACTTGGTAATCAGAAATGGATGGAAACACTAGTTTATGAACCGGATGAGGAACTACAAGATCTCTTGAATGTCTTCATGCATGCCATGGTGTTCTGCGAGGATCGGGATGGTAAGTAGCTTTTGATACTAACGTGCTATTATTTAATTTCACACAATTAAATGAATTTTGTAACTACTACTGTGCTTACTTCATCTTCTAAAGTTCCTCTAAAATTCTAATCAATATGAATTATTTCTGTTGCAGAGGATCTGGATGAGCACGCTCGCATTGAAATGCTTCATAAGATGAGAAGCTATTTGGCACAGTTCTGTAAACTTGTTGTGTACAACGTTATTCCCACCAAAGCGGCAGCAGATGTATTTAAATTTTACGTTAAGGTACGGTTCTTTCGAGGAATTTTTGTTTAATTAATTTCAATTCTTACACCTTATCATGATTCCAATAATTCGTTTTTGAATTTATTTTTCAGCATTATAATGACTACGGAGACATAATAAAAGCAACGTTGGGCAAAGCAAGAGAAATCAATAAAGTTAACTGTGCCCTTACCATGGTTATGAGCCTGACCAGGCTTTTTAATGACATGCCCAAAGTCTGCAATTGGATGGTGGATCGCCAAAGTGACGACTTTGTGGCTCTCAAGGTAGAATTTCGCTGTTACTTCGAAGCTGTTGGCTCTTTTGAGTTTACAATGTGATTTCAATTCAAATAGAAGCAGTTAGTTTCAAAATAATAAACCTAAATTTCTACAATAGGACTTGGCCAAGCGATTCGCACTGTCTTTCGGTCTCGATGCTGTAAAGAACCGGGATGCGATCACTGCATTGCACCGTGAAGGAATTTTATTCTCGGTGAATCCTTTGGAGAATCCCAATGATCCTACAGGACCACCGCCTAACCTTGCATTCCTAGAGATCCTCAGTGAGTTCACGAACAAGCTTCTAAAGCAAGATAAACGAGTTGTGTAAGTGATGTCATAGCCATTATTACTATTCATTAACGTTTGAGTTACTAATCAGTTCTGTAGTCAGTAGATTATTAATCTTATTAATATTTTTACCCAACAGGTTACAGTATTTAGATCATCGAGTGGGCTCTGCTACACCTTCAAGTCAAGGGAAAGATTGGCAACCCTTGTATGCCTACAGAAACTCGCTGATGCACGGAGAGTCGGACCATCCTCCTCAAACGGCTAAAAGAGCCTACACTCGGAAGCGTGCAGCAGTTGGTGAGTTTTTAATTTAATAAATTGATTTACCTGGATGCATCCAGAAGAGAATGAGAGAATATTATACGACTTAGACTTTTACAATAATGATAATGAATAAATAATATGTTACAGATGAGGAAGAACATGAAGAAGATTACCAAGGTGCTGACATGGAGTAGCCAAGTCTACTTTGGAGATCAGGATGTGAAAATGTGTATATTATTATTTAATACTTTCATTAGTTACTGACGCACTGTTTGTATTTTCAATGATTTTAATCTATTTAGAGAAATAAAGATGCCTAGCTTAATGATTGTCTTTAATTGTTGTCATGTTACTTACTCATAAATATACCAATGGATGAAGAGGCCACTGCCGACTAAAATTCTCATGGCCTCGGATTTTTTAATGGAACGACTTTCCTTGCTTTTAATGTTGATGACATAAGGAATACACTGGTCATGTTATTTACACAATTTATTATAGAATCAACTACAACATATTCACTCAATAATTCAAAGGTTTCATAACATAAATGGGTGGTAGATCATTGCTGTGAATGACAGACTTGAATAATAATCAATAAAAGTGTATCCTTCAAAAAACACGTTTAAACAGTCATAAAACAAGAAAAGCTTAAGATTCCTAGCATCCAGCTGTCCTTTTTGAAACAAGAATTATTACTAAATTAGGTGTCTTATCATCAGCACGGTATTGGGTCCAATAATCTCGCTCATGTCATATACAAAAATAAAGTGACCTAGATAAAAAAAACCTTCCGGCGATACATAACGGATACTTATGTTAACACACAGTTGAATTGTTAGTACATAATTCCGCTATTGTCAATATTAATAAAAACAGTAAGTAGTTATGGAGCCAGATTTATATATATACTTTTCATTGACAATAACAATTAACAATGTTAATAAACTTAATACCTAAAAATACGGGAGTTCCCTACTGGTCTCAACAGTTTTAGCTTATTTTACTTCATTTTATATATTGAAATCTTTTAACCAACATTGAATCCTTGAGAGAAGCTGGATGTAAAATTTAGTGTTCACATGAAGAATCTTAACAATATATAGGAGCAATGAATCTTAACAATACAGTATTATCAACTGTTTTTACACTATAGATGACATTACTAGTTTAGTAACGAAAAAGATCTAAACTTATTATAGGGAAGGTGAGAGCAGCATATGGTGGTCCTTCAATCCTCCTCCTCGTTATTGTTTGTGTGCCAAGTCAATCGCTCTTCGTAAAATTTAATGACCACCTGTGGACACTTGACATTGGCCTGACGAGCTGGAACTAGATCTGCTTCATCCGAACCAACCCATTTCATGAGGAACATCAGCTCGCCCGAGGAGTCCGTAGCGCCAATGATCTTTTCCGGCTCAAGACTGCGATCAAAGCCCGTTAGAGTGGAACCGATCTTTTCATTCTGCAATAAGAAAATAAACAAGCATTAAAATTATAACTAATATGAAAATATACAAGCTACACACAATGGTGCACGTGCGCATTCTATGCATTTGTTGGAATGTAAAATAAACACATGGTTCTTAAATTAAATTCTACTCCATATACTGATAATATATTTTTAGCTCCTGTATTAATTTGTTGGACATGTGTGACTCGTAATAAAACGATGCACATCCACTACATGTCGGCATCAATAAACAATAAATAACATTCACATCAAGCTTTCTATTCCTAGTAGTGCGGCTAGGAATGTGAGAGTATAGGAAAAGCGCGCGTACCGGAATAGCTTTCTTGGCCTTCTTTACAGGGGCCTTCTCTACAGTTGCTTTGGTCTCCACAGCCCTTTTCTTAGCCGCTGGAGCTGCAGCTTTATTTTCCTTCGTCTCCTTTTTCTTCCGCTCATTGTACTTCCTGTTAAACTCATCGATCAGTTCCGGGCAGTCGAGATTTTCTTCCGGCTCCCAGGTATTGTCTTCCCTGTAATGAAAAAGACAGTCGTCATTTTAAGCAAACATCATAACATCATCAACTACATGCTAATGTCATACATGCTACAGCATCGCCAGTAGCGTACATACGACACCGACAAGTTCAATCCAGGTCATTTGCAGAGAATAAAATTAAAAGAATAAATTAAAATCTGTAAATCAGACTTACGGTCCGTAATTCTTCCAAGACAGGAGGTACTCAGTCTTGCCCCCGACAGTTCTCCTGTCCAGAACTGCCTCAACTTGGAATTCCTCCTCACCTCCATCATCGGCGGCCGAATCCGCTGTCGTGATAGTGCTGTTTTCCAAATCCGCACTTTCATCATCCTTGTTGTTCAGGCGTTTACCCATGTTGATGATCCTGGTTGGTGATTACTGTTGCCGTTCACTTTTGGATTTGGAAATCAAGTGTCCGCTCTATATATGTAAAGGCACGCTCTTCGGAATTTGCTGACACGCTAAATTTTTTGATTATCCTGCAGGAATTATGATATGGCTGAACCTGTTGTTGACGACTGACGAAAAGTTGTTAAAATGTGAAGAGCACTTTTCTTCTAACACTGATGATGAGATGGGACGAGACGACGAGGGTTGATGAGAACAAGCGAGAGTCTTGTGGAGTTGTGGATGGCAAACAATCCCAGAGAGATAGTCGTGTGGTCTTTTATGATACAGAAAGCGTCGCCGTCGCCGTCTTGACTTTGCCTCTCACAAGTTTTCTTCCCAGTCACACAAAAGATCACCCTATTGGGCTTTCGGGGGCCAGAACATGGCCCGCCTAAAACGTAATTGCACTCGGCTTTCCCATCCTTCCTTCCCATTCGTCCACCAGGTCATGCGGGGCTAGTGCTTATCAACAACTTTCAACATTTTGGCGGCAAATAAGGGCAGCAGCGCCCTCCCCCGGAGCACTAGGGAGTCACAAAGTTTTGTTTGGGTGGAAAACTTTATCGAAGATCCACAAGCTGCTGTGGCTGTTTGATTTTGAGCCATCCTGACAAATTACCCAATACCACCATTATACTATAACCGATCGATGAATACGAAATTAAGTATTGTATTATATAAGTAAATTTATGAATATTGAATAAAGTATAATAATATTATGATTGCGAAATAAATTATTATACTCAATCTAGAATATTGTAGAAATTAGCATGAAATCAGTAAATTGGTGATTATTACTTAAGTACATTAAAGGAATATTTGGTATGCAGCAGAGTTATCACGACGGGACTTCAATTTATGTAGCAAATGATCCAAAATTTTTATTGTAATACAAAGCTCCAATGTAGAGTTAAGTATATGTATGACGTTATTGTAATTGACATTAAAATATTTCGGTGTTGTATAATTATACTAACAAACATTAACTAACTCTCCGTGATCAATAATTTATTATTATGAATACGCTAGAACGCACGAATTCCAAAATTCCATGAACTTTTATACAATGTACTAACAATAAAGTATTTTAATGCGCGGTAGTTCCTTAAAAAAGATAAATATTATATCAAAAATTGTAAATTGTATACCTCGCGGATGTACTCGCATTTGTCGCGGAGTGCATTTTGCAATAATAGGTAACGTAACATGTAGGTAAGGGACACGAGGGTAATATAAATTTATAATAATTATTATTATATAGGTAATAATAGGTATACTTATACATATATTAGACGCTGTACACTTTGATTGTTTTTTTAGTACAATGGCAACACTTGAATTTAATGAATGTGACGATGATGGTTGAGTATATTGAAGTAATAGTAACTATTAATTTGAATGAAGTTTTACACTACTTTAGCCCTGTTTTCTTGTGCTACTATACTTCAAAAAAAATTATAGTGCCCTAAAGAAGGTGGAGGGTATTTTACTTCATTGTAGTCGTCATAATTGTAAACTTAATTGTAATAATAAATATAGAGGTAATATAGTGCTCCATCAATACTTTAACATGTTACTCTTACTCAACTTTAGCAATCAATATTTGTAAAATTAATAAATTAGGAATAATAATAAATAACAATAAATTGACCTAAAAAAATAACTGTTTTATTTATCATTGATTTCTTCCACGATTCTCGGCCCTCTCAGCCGCTTTGTCTCTGCAATTTCTGAATAAATGGAAAACTTGCAGACATCTAGGATTTCAGTATAAATATTTGATATGATTCAGGTAGTAGTAAAATATATGATACTTCACAGCACTTAGAGTTCATAATTTTTATAATAAATAATTATTACAAAATTGTACGTAACTTCAATCTATCAAGGTTCAATTCTTTCGAAATTATAGGTTTACATAATTCACTTTAGAGCAAAAATTATTAGGTTTTTTAACCAGGGTTTTTATAGGTTTAGTTACTTTTGCAATGTTTTTGTATATTAAAACAGTCTCTTTTGAAGAACGTACAAGACGCAGGCAAAGAAAAAGCAGAGACCCAGACATATTAAAACCTTATCAGTCCACTCACGTCGTCCGTACTTCGCAAGAAGCTTTTGAGCTGTGTTGACCACTGACGTCTGAGCTCTTAGTTCATCATGATTTGACTGGATATTATGAGACGACAATGCTAAAAAATATAATAAAACATTAATCATTAGGGTGATGTTAAGAACATCTTAATAGCTCAGATAATTTATTCTTGCAGTATTAGCATAATAAATTGGATTTGTAAATAACATTGACATTGTTGGCAAGCATTGAATTGCAAGGCAAAAATTACAAAAACTAGCGATTCTGTCAGTTTTAAACCAGAGGTTAAATACTTATAATTTTGTCACTGCAAAATAACTCAAAACATTTTTGCAACATCAAATATTCGCGCACAAATACTAGCCAATATTTATTAAATGCTAAATTGTCTACAACGTCATTAGTCAGAACACTTTAAAATGCATCCATGTTATATACTGCTGTGTAAATGTTTGTGTGAATTAGGAATTCGGGATAAGCTTGAGCCTTTAAAAATATAATATATAAAAGATTTATTTAACTTACTTAGTTGCTCCAGCGCACCTTGACTACGCTGAAGAGTTTCTGAAAGAATTTGCTGCGAAGCTACAAGACTATCAGTCATTCCAGTAGCAATTTGTGCTGCACCCCCTCGACCAAATCTTCTATGCCTAATCATTTATAAATACCATATACATATAAGTTTAAAATGTAGTAATCCAAAGGTGAAACTGTCATACATCAATAACATGATTTTATCGTAACTCACGTTCGTTCTTCAAATGGGCTCCTTGAAAGACTCATTAGATCTTGTCTATGTTTTGTATTGGAAACGTTTTGAAAATCTAGTAGCAGCTTACGCAGGGTCGCCTGCAATCTAAAGTACAAAGCCAGAGGTTATTAATCTATCAGCATTAAACTGATAACCGTTATCATCATAGAATTAGTGATTAATGACGCTTACCCATCCACGCTCAAAGCATATGTCTTAGCTTGATCTACAACACGCGGACTCAGAGATTTGTACTTGTAAATCGTACTCATATCTTCAGAAATTGACTTTAATATAGCCACATTCTCTCTGGCCTGCTTAGTTAAATCAGAGATTTGACCTTCCTCAAATTCATTCAGAGGATCAGACGACTCCCTTTTGCGATAGGAATGTAAGTGCTGCAATTAGGAAAAATTAAAATTTAATGACTTTAATAATAAATACTCCAGCTTTACTAATTACACTATAAGCATTACAAAAATGTCGGCAGAGCCTTCTTAATCTGGAGATTTACAATTTATATCGACATCCATACATGAATACCAGAAACAAATAAATATCTATTCAGGGCACAAGTCTTTCGTCAGCTTCTCACTTTTAACAACGTCATAAAATGAAATATTAAAAATACGCTCTAATAAAAACCTACGAATCATCCGCATTTAAAATAACCAGAGTAGTAAAAATAATAAAATCCGTAAAAATGACTCACATTCAAAGCAGTTTGTAATTTATGTTTACAATCTGCTTCCAGTCGAGTAAATTCATCTTTTAGAGATTTTCGTTCAGTCGACGGGCTTCTCACAACTCCTCTGCTTCTGCGAATCAGCCCCAAACTATCGTCATCGTCCTCTTGCAAATGCAACCCCATCATGATGATGATTATCCCGTTAGATTAATAAATAATTTAAGCAGGAAGTTGTAACACGGCCAGGTTGTCCGAAGGATATTTTTTTTAAATAGAGGCTGGTGGGTTCGAGGAACTAAATTCACAAAATAAAATAAATTATAATGATAATACACTAATTGGGAATAAATACTTATAATAATATATAACACGGAAGTGTATTTACATACAGAAGCACTGACAGACTGACGACGACGACGACTGACACAGATCTTCTTTAATCTTGAGCTAAGCTGAGATGAGAATGATGATGAGAGAGGACTAGTCCACTGTTGTAAATAGTACACCTAGATTATGGGTCCAAATCCCAATTTTGAATTTTCCGCCTACGGTCCCAATTCAAGGTGCTCTTTATAGTTGCTCCGTGCACATTATACAGGCACTATGGAAAATATTAATCTGGTCTGGTAGGCAATTATTGTGGAATACTATAATTTTAAGACTAAGATTTGGAATCATTTCGTTTTTTTTCGCTTTCACAAAAAGATCATTAAATTTTTATTCCTTTTGTAATTATTTTTAATTGATTTTCGCTATAATTTGACCTTTGTGGAAGCGTTGAATTTCATTTATTGCAGGTTTTTTGTAAATTTTCGCTATAATTCGACCTTTGTAGAAGCATTTCACTGAGTTTATTTTAGCTCTTATTTTTTTCTGCAGTAATTCCCCATATAAAAGGTAAAAATCTTCAAGAATAAAAGATGGTTTTGGCCAGAATTGGAAATTTTTATTATAACTCGGGATCAATTTTTGAATCCTCAAATTTCGGTGAATTCGGCCAATTTCAGCACAGTATTTTATAATTTTTCTCCCAGTCAGTTTGATTACTCGTTTATTTCTCCCTTTTCAATACTTCTTTGGGAATTTTTGATTTTCAGTAGGACAATTCAGCCAACATGGAAGGAATGCCGTATCAAGTTTCCTTAGTTTTGTGGAATTTTTGCTGATTCCCATCCATTACACTTCTGAAATTATGTTTTTAAATGCATTATGGACTGCAAGAATTCTTAGATAGATATTAGAGATGTTGTTGGACGTGAAACGAAAGTATCGATATATACTTTATTTGACTGATAGCTCACTATGTTTTTTGGTTAGACGATTGTGTTTTATCTGAAGACATTGTCCATTTAAATGATTAGTTGCTTGCTAGTTCAACAATTTTATTATAGGAAATAAAATTTATTAATTTTTAACTATATTTTTTAGAGATTGAGCAGCCGCCATAGCTCTGAGCATCTTATCAACCTCTAGTTCCAGTAGTTGACATCCGAAAACGACATCAAATGAGGCCAAAAACTGTGGTATAACTTCTTTAACCGTACGTGTCTGTCCTAATTCCCGCGAAATGGAAGTTATACCTTTGTCCTTAATCCCACAAGGTACAATATGGTTGTACCATTTCAGATCCACATTACAATTTAGAGCTAGCCCGTGGGTGGTTATAGATTGCTTTTGGTGAACTCCTGAAAAAAAAATTGGGTGGTATATTTAATATTTTTTGGTTTCAAGGAGGAAAGCGTTTCATAATTAGGTTAGGTTGTCAAGAAAATATACCTATTGCACAAATTTTATTATTATTGGCCCAAGCACCAGTATGAGATACATTTGTAGTATCCTGTTCCGCCGGGACTCCCAACATCCTACAGGTATGAATAGCTGCATTCTCCAACTTCCAGACATAGTTCCGTAAAGAAATGCCTCCAAACTTTGCTAAATTCAGAATAGGGTAAACTACAAGTTGGCCCGGTCCATGGAAAGTTGTCAAACCACCACGATCGGCATGAACTACTTCGGCTCCGATTGATTTTAACCTTTCAACTTCTTCAGGGCTTATGGTTTGCCTTAGGCCCAGTGTGTAAACTAGAAATAACAACAAATAAAAACAACAAAATAAATACAATTTGTACACTATTAGTGGAATTTAATTATTATTGGAATTAATGACTTTTTTATGTTTCGCTGACGACATACTATAGTATATATGTACAATTAATTAAAAACTTTAAACATTCAAAGGTGTGCTAAATTTTCGTAACGTTAGGGGTTAAAATTTATTTTAGCACCTTTGCAAGTTTAACAGACGATTAGGTACGATGATATTCAAGATATTCACAATGATGAGCAACAATAATAAAAATACTAGAAAGTAAATCAATATATACCTGGATCATGCTCCACTAAAATTAGTACATGATCTGCATTTTTGCTTTCTAAATGTTGGCTTTCGAAAAACTTCTGCACTTCCCATGCCGCTCTATAGGGAAATCTTCCCAAATTACAAACTTTTACAACGTTCCTAATAGACATTCGGGATAATGTAATTAACAAACCACCATTAAGTGAAATAATTCTGAAAGCAGTAGTAATTATTTCTTTTTTAAACAAGAGTTAAAAATTATTCTAGGGACGTCTGTGAATGTAAAATCCTTTTCCTTTTTCCATGAGAGACCCGCTGGAAAAATCCAAATTCCAAGGATGTCTATAGTCGGGAAAATCACACAAACGTTGCAAAAAAGATGCCGGAAAATACACGTGCATGTAAATTCATTAAATCGCCAGTAAATTTCTGAAGTCATCAATAAATAATATTACAATCATTCGTGAACAATATAAATCACCATTAATAATTCGTTTGTAAATTAATTCTTAATTAAAACTTCAAGTTTACTTCATGTAATACAGATAGTATTATACATTTATACAGTAATACTTCATGTTAACTTCAAGCTCAAGTAACTTTAACTACATCTAAAATTAGTACCTACCATTTATGACATGACCGCATGACCTCTGGGATTACATTAACTCATTCGGACTAGCATATAATTTCTAAGGTAAATATTTACATTCTGAAAGTGTTCTCGGAAATCGGAATAATTACCTGATGTATATGTGTATGCATATTTGTGCTGCTACGCAAAATAATTACTTCTGCAACTTTCTATAAAGACAATATAATGACGCTCATAGTTTTTTTACGTTTTATCGGTCGAACAAATGAGCCCGAAGGTCAAACGTCTTCAGTCTTTCAACAATATTCATTTCAAGTTCCCTTTGCAAAATGCACAAATGCAGTGCATAGAAAACTGACGATGAGAAAGAAAACACAATAAGCTTGATTTTCATATCCATATTGGTCTCATTGATTAGCATTACAATTTTATTATCTTGTCCTTAATATAATTACTACATACATACATATAATAGTAATATTTATAGCATACGTTCCAAGAATTTTCAAGTTTTTAATAAGTGTGAAATGAATTATAGTGAAACTGGAATCATTTTCCAGGAATCATTATCATTAGTACCTTCAAATGACCGCACGTAGCCGGATTGCCAGTGCAACGAAGTGATTTCTGCATCTACTATAAGAGATATAGTATACTATATACTATACATAAGGTGTACATGCATCCGAATGAACGTATGTATGGACAAATGTCACCTTTGTAATGAGAAGTTGCACATATCTGTACATACAAAGTAATTTTACTCCTGTTGTCAGGTTGTCACCATAAAACGCATAAAACAATATTTGCTCACCCACACGCTAAAATTTCACCACGATTATTATAGATTTGAAGTAATAAGCAATACTGCTGAACTTGACGTCATGCTAAAGAAGTTCATCTTCGGTTTTTTTACATTCTGATTCTGAGAAGATTTCCTATTGGCATAGCTGTAGTACTTATATAGTTGCTTTAAAATCATTTCTAATTTTTGCTTACTTCATGTACGTATATGGAATAGTACTTCTGAATAGAAAAAGTGCTCAAATCCAAAGTAATCTTAAGAATGTTTAAATATGGAGGAAGAAGAAAGTGAACGGATCATGTACTAGAACTCTTGCACATTATTGTATAGGCTTATATATATATACAGGATGATGACTTGGCTAGACTATCCAAGTCATTCCGTATCAGCCGGCGATGTGTAAACAAATGCTTGTTTTCAGTCCTGTCATGAATTTCAATTTTAAATAAATGTGGAATAAAGCGGAGTGATACTTTGGTGCAGAGACCCTTTCGGTGGGACTCCGTGATAATAGAGAAAATAATAAATGATTTCCCCAATTTTTCTGGTCAGCGGGATGAGAGTACATTTCTTTCAGTCTCACCCCAAGTCATCGACAGAATTTACTCAAACATAGCACACCCTCACAAATATATAGTAGAGGGAAATATCTAAGAAAATTCGTATTTATGTATACAGGGACGAGGTTAGAGATAGAGAGAGAGAGAAAGACCAAGAGGTTATGAAACCCTTTCACATGGGTCCTCTCATGGGGGTACAACTTTTGTATCTATAAGTAAAACAAACCATACATTGTAGCTCGTTGAAGTGTGCCTCTGCCTCTGATATTAAGTTCCTTTACTTACTGTTGGAATGCTATAGCTTAATAGATGGAGATACATATTATATATATACTCTCTGGTTCGTATATCATTCATGTATAAGTATTTTTGGAGTATATTGTATCAAAAAAGCACTCATAAAGCACCCTTCGGACGGTGTCACGTAATACATGTGTAATATATAATTGTAATATATGTATATCAATATGTATATTGTATCTGTATGATGGTATGTGCACTGTGGTTTGTATTTTGGTATCTCTGAAAGTTATGGGGTAAAGCCGGAGAAACGAGTATAATAATTCGGCGGGTCCAGTCCACAGGTATGAAATGGTGGAGAGTGTGTAAACTTTGGTAATTCTAATAGTAAATTCAACGGCTTGGACCGCAACCAAAGAGCTAAAAGGAGACTGAGTGAGTGTGGAGTAAAAGAGAATATATATGAGTAAATACCATGCAATGTAATGTATTTTCTGCTGCACGGATGCTTCAAAACTTGTAATTTATTTACTAATCCTGGTTCCGCTCCAGCCAAGCAATAGACAATATATTATAATGTTTTTCATTCCAGGCATTTTCTATTTTTTCTGTCTTTCTCTCTCTCTCTCTCCTTGGCTTTATGAAACCTACTAGTGTGCTTAACAGTCTCGGACGTGTGATACGGTACACATGCTCAATCTATATGGTGTGATGTGGAAAGAAACCGCCCGTGGAGTACCGCTTTCGGATTTGTATTGAGCGTTCATCTTCCTTATTACAAATTGTCAGTATGTCAAAACTTTGGATTCTCCATTAGCTCCGTCGGTTTTAACTCCTCAAAAACACATGCTCCACTCTTATGTTTTACCTCCAGGAACGATTAATGTGACACTTGGCCATTCAGTCTTTCAGCTTCCTTCATATAGTTCATTTACTTCAGTAGTCCTATATTCTCATTTACTTTACTAAAATAAAGATACATTTTCTCTTCACGTTTCATCATCTCTTAGTTACTATTCATGTTCAACCCTCAGCACAATCAATCTGTACTATTCATGTTACTGCATACTTGAAGAGATGAGCATGAAGATGCATTTGTTGTTTTTTATTCAAATTATTATTGATTGAAATATTAAAGAAATTAAAAAAGGATCTTAAATTCGCATTTGAAAGCGGAAATTACTTTGAATATTGAAGGTTATAACTGCATTGAAAATCCTCGCTCTCTCTCTCTTTCTCTCTCTCTCAATCGTGGTGTACAATCCCAATTATGTAACCAGGAAGACGGAAAGTTTGGAAAGGCAATACAAAGTGTGTGTATCTATATACGGGCAATTTGTGGATCTCAGAGGTGACTAAACGTTTTAGGGACGCTCGAGAGGACGACGACGCTTCCAGCAAATTCCATTCGCATGATGCAACAATAACGTGCGAGCGATCCGATGAGTTTCCTTTTCCTGACTTCAAAAGGACTTTTCTGCTAAATTTCATACATCAACCCGACCATCCATCATCCATTGAGCTGTATGAGTTTTGTATGCTATTGAAGGGGATTAATGCGGGGATAGCTGAATTATTCCGAATGAAAGCTCCCATTCAAACTGACTCACGGCCTGACTTTTATGTCTTCATTTCATAGTTGGTTACACCGAAAACCACAAAGTAAGAAAGGAGACCCACCTCAGAGGATAGCATTTCCATTGTGAATTCAAGGCTAATTGCATGTTCCAGTTAACGCGCAACAATAGGAACAATGAATCAATTGATGTGTGTGTGTGTCTAACTTTTATCGGCAACTCTACATACACTAACGACGACGTACATGGGTCCTTGCCATCTGATACTGTTCAGTTACATGGAGGAAAGAGGAAGAGAGAAAAAAACAAATAAATGCTTTTTCCTGGACAAACAGGTTTCAAAAGGCTATTAGCTCTTGTTGAAAAAACCTGAAACAATTAACTTAATTGATTTGGAAATTGATTTGGGGATAAAGAAAGTGCCGCAGTTGATTAATAAATCCTGAGGGTGAGTTTACTGTGGAATTGTTGAACAATTCTGGGGTTTAAATTGCAAATTTTACTCTTCTTTTGTAGATCCTTACGGCTTTAAAGTTGAATTTAGTGCCTTAATGTTGAAGATTAAGAATTCTACACAATGCGTTTAAAGAACAAAATTATTCTCTTTTTCAATTGTTTGATTTAATTCGGAATTCCTCCGGTTTAAAATGTTTACAGTAGAATTTAAAAAAAAAATACTTTTAAATACTAGAAAATATTTCCAAAATAATTTTTTAAGACTTCGCACAATAATCCATAAAATTTGGAATAATTAAAACTGAGTAATTTTCTTATTGGTGCGAGGAGGAATAAGTCCATATAATAATTAATTGTGGTTTGAGCGGCCAGAAGGGAAAAGGTTGATGGGCGAAAAAAGTCTCGCTCATAAAACACAGGACTGTCATGTTGAATGGTGGGTGTAGCATTGAGATTGTCTCCCACAATGCAATCAGAACGAAAGAATGATATTGCAGTAAGTTGCATGACGGTCAGGATGCTGACAAAGAAGAAAGTGCTATTGCATCTGCATGCTAATGGGTTCATTTAAAGGGAGAATGTTGCTCGAACAGGGTTCGTTCCCGTTGTAAATTCCTACTTTTGGTAAAAGGATACTTGGCAATGTCATCGGGATTTTACAACCTTTGATTGATTGCTACGGGTATGGAATTCTTCTTTGGATTTTTGGAATCTGCTCCAATGCACATACTGCTTTCCTCATAGATAAATATCAATAGATTCTTATTACCCTATACTTTGCTCTCCTATATATTACATAGACATATATAAAGAATTCAAGACAGATGATTCCAATGTAATAAGCTTTTAGAGCGTATGTACACATTTATACTCCTTACATACATTTGTATTCCGCTTATATAGATGTATATAGAGTTTATGTAGATGTATATAGAGTTTATGTAGATGTATATAGAGCTTATATAGATGTATACAGAGCTTATATAGATGTACACAGAGCTTATATAGATGTACACAGAGCTTATATAGATGTATATAGAGCTTATATAGATGTATATAGAGCTTATATAGATGTATACAGAGCTTATATAGATGTCATACAGCTTATATAGATGTACATACAGCTTATATAGATGTACATACAGCTTATATAGATGTACATACAGCTTATATAGATGTATATACAGCTTATATACACATATACATATGCATATGTACATCCAATATAGTCAACCCATAAGCAATATTTCGACTTCTCAGCCCGCTCATCAACAATACAGGCGAAGCCAGAAGATTTGAGTATTTTCCGGAAATCATTTCATTAAAGCAAATTACATCCCCCAAGCTGGGTGTGCACTTAGGCTTGGCGCTGTTCCATGCGGAGAATAGGAAGCTGCAAACACTTCCAACACCGCCAGATCTATTAACAGATATGCACTATGTGCATTTAACAGACACATACAGGAGGTTATTAAAAAACTGAAGACTTTATATGGAACAGATGGAGTCATCTCACCGTATGAGACGCTCATCATTTAATTTTCCTATTACTCGTCTCCTATAACAACCCCAAAACATTAAAAACGTTTTCCTCTTTCTTCACCCAAAACCTTTATAGTTTTACTTTCCTCCTGCCTAATGACAATTAAGGTAAAATATCTGTATCTCTCTGACTCATCCCTGGTTATTTCCCTGTATAGGCCGAATGAGTAACATTATAATTCTTGGAAATCTCTGACGCAAAGCGTTTCTGTGATTCCTTGAAGGAAGGGATGTTGGCATGTTTTGAACAAAATAATGGTGTCATGCTGAGACAATGCTAAAAATCATGCTTAGAAAAAAGCAACATCTGATAACGCCTTGAACATGTTTTCAACATTTAAAACCACTTCTGACATTTATTTTAATTTTAACCGATTAGAACACTTTAGCAGATTGGACTGTAAATTGCCATAAAATGTCAAAGATTGGGGATGTGAAAAAGTGTAAAAACGAGGATGTGCAGCAAGTTCAAGACTTCTCATATGACTCAATTAACAGATACTTGATTAACATTTGGCAGCAACTGATTTGTAACTTCAATGACATCAACGCAATAGGATTATTGAAGGTAAACAATTTGTTTTGTGGATGGAAAGATCCATCAATAAATGAGATTAAAATCATTCAGAATGGAAAAAATTAATAATGT
Organism: Lipothrix lubbocki; assembly: GCA_034696945.1. NCBI lineage: Eukaryota > Metazoa > Arthropoda > Collembola > Symphypleona > Sminthuridae > Lipothrix > Lipothrix lubbocki. The sequence continues at coordinate 22,689 of JAQGAK010001081.1, forward strand.
GAAAAAAATTAACAATGCGACAAAATCACTAATGCAACGTGGTGAACAAAAAATCATCGAAAAATGCAAAACGTCTGCCAAAACATTTGCCCAAGAAAATGGCACAATCGAGAGTAAACCTAAAGAAATTCCCAGTAAATATTGACAAAATTGTTGTTAAAGTAGATACAAAAGTTGTTATAATAATAAGAAATGAAAAAAATCCGTCTAGCCACCGTTTCACAAGTGCTTATTTTTAAAAACTGTCGGATTAAATAGGGAAAAAGTAGATAAAAATCCAGTATTTTCTCACACAAACCACGCATCAGTACAATAAGGAAACATTGACAATCACACATCGTGTAAAAGTAACTTTCATCAAGATGCTATTGTGTTTATGAGAATATCTCCTCATGAATAAAGTTAAAGTCGGGGAATATTGCGGCCGTCCATAACTAAATCTTACACAGTCGTATTATATGAGAAGGTTGAAATGTTATGACTACAAGGAGGGAAAAAAGTATTATGTGTGAATAAGCACAAAGAGGCGGTAAGGTTGTGTCAGATCAACGTGTGGTGAGCATGTGATGTAAAAAATTGACTTCATTGTAGTGCCTATAAATCAATCTTTGATTATCATCATATACTAGAAGGAAAATAAAAGGTACTTTTCCTTTCAAAACCGCTTATGTGGATAAACATGGTGGAGGCTTCATACACACACACACACAAACAAGCACACACATATATAAGTACACACGTTTCCACTGCAGGGAAAGGGAGAAAAACTCTTAAGGATCCCGACTCCTTTGAATGATTAACTCCGACCGGAGTACTACTTAAGCCTTCTTCACTCCGGCGTTTTTATCAAATTATAGATACTTTGTCGTTTCTATAAACTTGCCAGGAAATTTTGTTTTGATCACTTGATAATAATTTTCTATACCGTCGGAGATGTTTTATTTTTTGTATGTACTATACACTTTAATGTAATTTTGGATATACATACATGAAAACTTTTATTAATGTGTACACTACACACATATGTACCTACGTAGTTATATATATATATATAATGTCATGTAATGTACATTCGGTAACTCTCGGCCTATTTATTTATGACTCACAAGCTTTTTATAAGGATTATCCATTATGAAAACAAGGAGAAGACGATGACGCCAAGGAAATCAGATTAATTTAATAAAGCCATAATTCTTTATATCCGCTCTTATTATTCGATTCTCATCTCAAAAAAACCTCCGGACAGCGTTGGAAATAGAGACTTCGGTTAGCTTGTAGTAAACATTTGATTTTGACACAATCTTTTTAATAAAATTCTACCGCATGATTTAATGATCCAGCTCGATGAATTCATTAGTTTTTTTATTATCTCTTGTATTTAAATTATTATTGCTTATTCTTTTATTTAAATTATTAACTCTTTATTGCCTTTATTTTAAGTATCTATTTAAATCTTTATCATTTTTAACGAATATTCATCCCATGATTTGTATCTAATATTATAAATTATTAAATTTATATTAGTAAATGAAATTACACAATATATTAGTATTTAAATTAAAAACGGTGAAAAAATTGATTATAATAATAACTCTTAATAACAACAAGGTCTTATTATTTGAAGGCCGCCTCGATTGAAACTGGAAATTTAAACACAAAATGGAGTATTAAATTAACTATTAATATATATTTTTTTGCTGGTAAACCATCCCGGACAAGTGATTACTGATTGTAAATAGTTGATTCTGACATGTTATTTACCGGAACAGCCTCCCTTCTCAGAATAATGTGTAAATTTCCCTTTCACATGGATACGTTATAGTAAATTCATCTAATTTCTATATAGGAATATAAATTTAATATTCGTATAAATTTAGATTCCAAACCTCGCAGTAGAGCTCCATTAATTAAGCGGAATGATTCTGAATGAGAATAGAGTAAGAAGAGGTGCAACTATCTGTAAAAATGAATAATTTCACCAGGACACAGTCACGGACCACCCACATGATGTTCCTATATAAGATAAAGAAATATATGTTTCCTGGATCCGATTTTCGACAAACATCTATCTTATGCTACATGTAATATTGTAGCTGTGGCTGGGGCAAGTGAAAATGTTGTGAGGAGGAAGGAAGGATTAAATAATAAACTTATATAGCGCTGTAGGTAATGTAATCAGTAAAAGAGCTTAAATTTACATACACATATCTTCTTATTATACATGTAGTTTATATTAGTAAATAGTATCCAAAAATATTTCTTTTCGATAACATTTTTTTAAGTTATTGTTGTTGAATTTATATTTTTTTATTTAGGTATACCTGTTCCAGCAATTTCGTAGCTAAAAAATAAATTAACTCGCGAAGAAGAATCCAATAATATTACCAATTCAAATTTCAATGAAGATTTAAATGATTTTATTAAAATGCATGGCAAACAATTCCCTCCGGCGCTTTGTTGTTTTTAATGGGAATTAATTGGAATGTAACGTTTGTCAAGTACTTATTAGTCCTCCTCCGATGCTCTCCGCATGTGATTTTAGTCGTGAGAGACCGAGATTAGTATTTTGCTCTACCTGGAATATTGTATTTTTAAAATTAGTTTTGTCTTGAATTTACTGTGGACGCTGGAAATTGCTGGAACGTAATAATACGAAAACTTCGTAAAACAAGCATCGTTCGACAGTACATGTTATGGTAATTATCCTGAAGTAAATCGTCTTAAAACCCTTGTTACGTCTCAATAGACATGATTTAATTTGTTAACATTCTTCCATCCCGAGTCTCTTTCTCTCCGTCATAAATGCACATAGGTAATATATATGTACATGTGTTTTGGGTCGTCGTCAGATGGGGATTGATCCAGAAAGTGTTGTACAGCTGGAACTTAAACAGTGTGCATGCGTTGGGAAGATTTTCAGTACTTAGATATACATAGATACCTGTAGTATCCATGTACTTGAATATTGTACATGAATCACATTTTTCTTACTTACATAGTAATTACATGATCTTTTGAACTTAAATAGTATAGTGTACACAATCTTTTGAACTTAAATAGTAGTATACATGTTCTGTTGAAGCTGAAATAGTAGTGTACATCATCGGTTTAAACTGAATTAGTAGTTTACATGATCTGTTGAAACTTAAATTTAATAGTGTACATGATCTTTTTCGATTTTAAACATTGTACATGACTTACATGAGTTCTTTCGTACTTAAATGCACATACATAGTAAGTCATAGAGCTGGGTGTTTTACCAAAGACAAGATTGTTAACATCCAGATGAGGTTGTAGTAATATTCACACAACACGGATTTCACTTTAAGGCATGCATTAAAAGTGATGAGTTCGTGTATAACATTATGAAGCTATCAGTCCACGCGATGTCATTTAGAAAGGCAGACAGGAGAGCTGAAGTTGAAGACCGGAGACCTATGATTATGCATAGTGCACACTCTCATCCACACTCCCTCATTATTCATATTCCCCGTATGTATGAATATGCATGTGCAGTAATGAAACCTTGTTGTGTTAATTTCTTGCAAAATACCTGACAGTGTTAAAATATTTGTAAAGACTAAACGATACAACAACAGAAGATGACAGGCAACAGAGACATAGAGGTTAAGTTTACACATACATACTACATGCCCATAGTATACATATCTACGACAAGTTTAATTTGTATCGTATACACGTACATGCACAATATATGCTTAATTTTAACATACATAGGTATATTGGTACTTAAGATACTTAACAGGTACCTACATATGTTTAGTAGTAAGCAGTTACTAATATTTAGTTTGCTTTGGTGTCTATGTAAGAAGCTTATTAGTGTGGACAATACACATATGCAGACTAGTGTAGTCATATAAGTAGTTAATTTGTATAAATATATATAAGTCTATGACAAAAAGGTTTGTAGAGCGGAGAGACAGGAAGAACAGGAGAAAGTGTGGGTGGATGGGAAATAAAAAATTTGAGAAAAATCTGAGAATTAATTCCCTTTGGACATTATTAACACTGCATAAAGAAACGGGCATAAATGGGGATATGTACATATGGATGCACATCAGGTATCTATACAGAAGAGAGGAACTGAAGAATTAGGAGATGATGAGAATATTCCATTTATATTTAGCTTCTGAGAAGTTATGTCAGGTTGTTGGAATGATGTGTGGACGGATCGGGAATCCCCATATATATGATATAAATTAAGATGATATTATGTTGGCATAAATGTATCTACAAAAGCTCGTTCAAAGTTCATGTAATTACTTGGAATTAAACAATATTGTCTTATACCAGTCTAACGATAAGTCAACATTGTGAGTTGGGCTCAAGTGTGACCAAGCGTGATTTGTTGTATTGATCTAAGGAACTTGTGTCTAAACAAGACTACTAAATGTGTTGGGTTATTTATAAAACTCGCGCATTATACACAAGGCGTCATTATACACTGGGAAGGTAGGGCCGGAGAGTTGTAAATAGCCGTAGTAATTGTAAATCGTATAGTTGTGTTGGTTGTAGTAATAAACTAATAACTAAACTCTATATACACACACACACACACAACAACAAGCAGAAGTATTGGTGAGTCTGATATTAGAGGTTAAATTATTTAGCGTCATGTCAAGTTCATGGCAATGACTGCCGTCATGATCATCCCAGAGCTCATCATCACTTTTTATTCTTGTCAAGATTCTTTTTTATTAAATTTATTAAATTATTTATTGTTCTTTACAATAGTCATTCTCTCTTTTGTTTTTATCCGTAATATGTAAAAAATACATATTACAAATAGATACATATATTAATTTTGCTATTTAAAATACTAAAAATATGTTTTAAATGAGTAAAAAAAATTAAAAATAAGATTAAATGTCAAATATTCCTTTAATCAGTTTCAATATTTAATCATTGTAATAATATATTTGCTAATATTATAAAAACTTTGCAATTAACATACTATAGATATGTAGCAACATACTAGTGAAATTCGTTTATAAATTTATTATGTACATCAGAACAATTTTAATATGAAGCTATTTAAAAACGTTAACTTGACGAAACTACAAGCATTATACAAGTTTATTAAGTTATAAGTTTCTTATAATGGAAGATCCACACTTGTGATAAGCATTACATAAATTAAGTAAATAAAAGTTCAAGTCTGAGGTTTGGCACTTCCATCCTCCAAATGTCTAATCCATAGAAAGCAAAAAAAATCTGTTGACGGATTCGCAATGTGTCTGCCTGCCTGCCTTCGTCGCAAAATTGCATTTGCGTATAAGCCTGGAGCTCCTTGACAATGTATGTATGTAATTATACTATATGCGCACTATATGTATATTAGTGTATTAGACAGGAATTTACTAATCGAGAGATATTAGCATTAGAGAAAATGTTACGCAAGGAAATTCATCGAGAGAACTATAGCGCATTATGCAACAAATCCATCCAAGAGGAAAGCCCTTATTATGCAACATTATTATGCCCTTAGCAACAATACTGTACTGCATATCTGTAACCGAGAGGAAGACAAGGACGAAAGTTGAAAAGTGTTTAAGAGCTCAAGAATTGACAGACGGATGTGTCAAACATTGAGTTGCTCACTTTAGGATTCAGGTTATATCTTCACATGATATTAGAATTTACTTATTAATAGATTCACTTATGTATTCATTGTATACTCCAAGTTTATATAAATTAAGTTTTTATGTTAATAATTCATATATAACTATGTTTAATATTAATTTTAAAATCTATTTACTAATATAGAAGATACTTGAGGATCTTTAAGTTGACTTCACTTTGGGATTTAAAAATGACTTTCAAGCGGATTACGAATTGAAATTGAGTCTGGGGAGACTTATAATGGTTACCGGCGCCCGAATTATTCATCAAGCAGGCGAATGTGCCAAAGAAGGCGAAGCAACAGGGAGACTCTTATAGTATTACATGTCGGACTCTTGTTCTCATCCACCTTCCCCACTTTATATGGACAGATTATTTACATACATTGCCGGACGCTATATGACTCCGCTGATTATGATCATCATTAATATACTCACGTCCTTTATTGTCCACATAGTTATATGCTTCACAATATGTAATTCTATATATATTTTATATGCGGTTTACTATAAACGCATGCCAGCGCCATGTACAGAGTCACAGACTGAGCACGATAAGTTGCAATTATTATAGATGATGTGTAATGAAATAATTGCTACTCGCCGTATATCCCTGTAGCCATCTTATTTGTATAGAATTTTTATAATGTATTTATATGTTATTAATATTTATGTGTCCACCTTTAACATTTACAAAGTGTCCATCTCTAACGTTTATAATATATGTATCCATGTTCGCTTCTTTTAATGTGTTTATGTCCCATGCTTATAATATGTTTATATGACCAATGCTTATAACATGGTTATAATGTCCTCTATACTTATAACATGGTTATATGTCCAATGCTTATAACATATGGTTACATGTCCTATACTTATAACATGTTTTTGTCCAATGTTTATATTTGTGTATATACATGTAGCAATAAGGATCTGATATGTATATTGCATTATAAAATAGATTCCCTGCGTTTTTTTCTACGCTCTCTGCTACCAGATTATGCTAGTCCTGTGGCTAAACTTGAGCAATTTTTCACGAATTTTAAACATGCTAATTTTATGGACATTTGCATAATTTCCCAACACCTATTTGCTGTATGCATGGAAGATCCTGGCGTCGCACCATCTCCCATGACGCCGTTCAATCCCTATTACAGACAACATTAGGAGAATAAAGATGAATTTGGTTGATCTCCATGCATGTTTTCATTTTTGACATATTACCCTCCTATATGTTCTACAAGTAATAAAACATGTGAAGACAATGCAGAGACAGGTATGTACTGTACTGATGCAAGCGAAAGTATATTTATACATAATAGGGAAAGCTACTAAAACATATTTGGAGCATGCTAATGTCATGAAAAATAATGTGGCATTATTACCTGAATTTATTAATGCTGTTAGGATGATTTTTCTATGCAAAAAAGAAATGGATTTTCAAGTATTTTAATAAATTCTTATGTCAAAGTGTTTCAAGATACTACTTTTTGATACCCAAAAAAGTTTATGTATAGAGTAAAGGTGTCTGTATGATAATTTATTGCATTCCTTCTGTTTAAATTTTACGTGCACTCCACGGAGTTCCTGATATATATTACGTAAAGATAAGCAAATAGGATTTGCCATTGGGAACTGGGAATCCTGCCTAATTTGCTTACATATAGGAAAGGCAACTGAAAATGGTATGGAAAATGCTGAAAGATAGGAGGAAGTTTAGTGTTTATTACTGATGCAAATACCTGTACACACAAATACACACAAGACGATCCTTTATTATTGCTGGAACATTACACACTGCAAGGTGATTTAACTCCGTTGGACTTGACTGTGTGTTTACTTACTATAGACTAATACACTACGATGATAGTTTTGGTGGGTGCTGTCCCAGGCCTTGGGGAAGGCCAATGTAATGCACGTTTTACACATGAGCGTACACATAAAGAAGAGCACTTACACGATGTTTTGTCGTAGTAAAGTTTATGAGTACGCCATTAGAAATTGAAGTAGATGAGAGCAAGATCCTTGTATGGAAACCTTGCAATAATAAGTCTTTTACTACAAAAATACTACATGTAACGTATGTTTGCTTACACCTTCCTCCCTCACCCTCACAGTCTTCTTATCCTTTTCATTTATTTTTGCTGGATTTTTGAATTATTCATAAGTGTTTACTGTATACATCGTCGCCGTGTAATATGGGATTTCTCATAACCACCGTATATGTACATAAACATATGCAATACTCTCATCACTTGTTGATAAATTCTTCCTTAAACTTCCCGGATTTAAGTTTTTCTTTTTGGAAAGACCATTGCATAATTCCTAACTCATTACCTCTCTGGGATCTACCAATTTAAATGTTTTTTATGAGCCAACTGGATCGTGAGCATTTTTTCCCCTCCCCTCGAAAAACTTTAGGACAATTAAATGTAACACTTAGACGGATCTTGAGTTTTAATTTTTTAAATTACTATTATATAGTATATAGATATACATTTTACTCATTACTATATCCATTTTACTTATATACAGATACCTTTTACAACTTTACATGCAATCAATAAAGGATTTCCTCACGTTGCTCATAATATTTGCCATACTTGAGGTGAAATTTACACCGATTTTAGCTCTTGTATGGATAAATTCCTTGGTAAAAGATCTCACGGGGTAAAAATTAGCTTGGAGGGGAAAAAATCAGCTTGTAGTACAAGCGCTGTCTCCAGAATGTCGGCCGTTTTTTTTACTTGTCAGCATATATTAATAAGAATTAAAAGCATATTGAAGGGTTACGTTGTTTAATGCTTCTCCATCTCTATACATGGGAAATTATATAAGCTAAATTTTGCTATTTTTGATTAAAACTATCTACGCCATCAAGCAAGCTTATAGTTTTAAAGGATGTGATGTGAAATGTTTCAATTGAGCTGCTATGATGATTCACTTTTTTCTTCTTAATTCTTTCCTACACATTGTGTAATAGAATTAATGGGTTGATTAGGTTAAATTTAAATACTATATATTTCTTATTATTACTAACTATTATTTTCATGCTAAATTTTGTTCTTGGCAGTTGGCAGGTTGGTTAAAATGATAGTTACCTTACTAAATTATTACACTGTCCGGTTTTTTTTAAATCCAGACACTTGTCGTTTGTATATTAGTTTCTATAGAATATCCCAATTTGGTTGAGGCGACAGACAATCGTTATGTCTGTGCACAAGTGGCATATTGTTAAGCTCATTTTTGGCAGTCCGTCTGATTATTCACTCTTTTAGAGCTTCAGGAGAGGACTGTACATATGTATATGAGAATCTACGTGTGCAATAAATAATGACTTGACTTGCTTTCCATGCACATCCTCCTATATGTATGTACTACACATGTACACACATGCTGCAAAAGAAAATATAATGCTGCTCAGAGCAGAAATGACATAACGTGAGCTTCGTAATTACGTGCGAAATAATGAGTGATTCTAATGGTCACGTTATATGCTAACGTGCTTCTACGATATCCTAATTTGCACGTTTACAACCTCTGCGTTTGCCACTTTATAACTTAAAAGCTAATCATGCGGGATCATTAAGCGGACGTGAAATGCTGATGAGAAGTATTAATTTTATGTGTAGTCAATCTTGATAAGGAAATTTATTACCTATTACATATTTTTAATACAAAAAAAACAACTCTCTTATTGCAGTATCTATCTATATACTTCTTGCAAGTATAATCACCTATGAAAACACTTGTAACCATTGGGAATGTCAACTGCTTTAAATTAAAGAATTTTATTTTTATACTTTCCTCTGTCAATTGATGCCTCGTATTGCCCTTTGGCTATAGCTAAGTCTTGCGAGATTGACAATCAAAATATCGCTTCACCCTTCCGATAATGTAATAATAATAATTTATTCATATCTCATAGTACTAAAAAAGTTAAAATTACTGTATAATACTAAAATTATAATTTTAACAGGAATTAATTTACTGACGTAAATGAAATACAAAAAAGCATATTACAGCGTAATTAAAGTACACGATTTATTGACTGACGGAAATAATCAAATGTATTTAGTAAGGAGTAACTTGTAAATAAAATCATTATTTTGTATTATAATTATAATGTAATTATTTTGATGTATGTAAAATTTTAAATGTACATTTTTAATGTTGTAGTGAAATATAAAATTGTATTTACTTATTGTGTAAATGAAATATTATTATGATTATATTTTTTTAAATGCGTGAAATACAGATAATTTAGCCATAAATACATTGCGCATATTAATAGATTGTAAATTATAATTAAAAATGAATTTTTATATACATAATAAAATATACGTATACTATATTAATATAAAGAGAATATAAATACGTCACAAATTGGATTGTTTCTTTGTAATTTTCGTAATTTAGTAATATATGTCGCAAAAATGTTTGCCAATAAAATACTAAATTGGTTGTGTTTCTCACAGAAGTTTTTGCACCCAACGCTTTTTCTCGATTTTTTTTGTGCTTCTATATAGCAAGCTAAGCGCTCATAATTCTTAATTCTCTGGGCCCAGACTATTTTGTTAATTAGCATAAATAACGTAAAAATGCTCATTCTGCCTGTTTACACATTAATATTTACATATTGTTGCTTAATTTATACAATACTACGGATGTTATTCCTTAGTAAACAAAAACAAATCTCCAAGATTTTCAAGTATTTGCCTTGGGTTTGCATATTAAAGATTTCTGTCTATGTCTGCGTGAGCAAATTCCTGGGATACGAATAAGCTTTTTGAGTTGTCTAAATGGCGAGTAAAAAGGATTGCCACCACCAACAACGGCAGATTTGCCCAATTCTTTACAATGTATGTGTATACGTGGATTATACACATTAATAAAACTTCTCCAACAGCAAGTCGTTTGGATGGATCACAGAAGAAATGTGATTAGGTAAGTGATTTAGTGTCGTATAAAAGTATCTAAGTTTGCATTTGCGTGTGCAATAAAGTATACAGGAGTAATAGATTTAAATAATGCGAATGAATGAATTTAATATGTGCTGCCGGTTTGTTTGTTCAAGTCCAAAGGTGTCGACTATAGACAATAAGCTCCTGGATTCACAAGTGGAATTATGCAAAATAAAAATGGATTATATAGATACAACAGCTACATTTATGGCGAAACACTTTCTCAATTGAGTAGGATTAGTAATTATATATACTTCCGTTACTGGACTGACACCATCTCTAGTAGATTTATGACCCACAAAGGGTTGATTAAACTCTTTAATCGAGCACCGCGTCTTCGAGAGCGGTCAAAAGAAGAAGAAGAGGATTGAAGATACGAGACAGGAGCTTGCATAGAAAACTTGCATTGGGAGAAGCATATTACTACTGTACTAGTATATAGTTGTGAAAATACCGTCAAGAAGCTTTACTGAAAGAAGAGATGTAGTATGAGAGGTAGTGTTTTAAAAGCTTACCTTTGTGATATTTGACAATGGCAGTACACTGAATGAAAAAGGTTATACATAGCTAAGTATCTGTGTAATAGCAATGCCGGGTGTGAGCATCTAACTTTATCCTGCGAGTGTTTGTATTTTCCATGCTTTACTCGGGTAAGTTGTCTGCAGCCAAAGGAGATCAGAAGACGGAGGAGGATTCCAACATGAGAATGTCATTGTTCAAGGGACGCTGTTATGAATATTTCCACGGAGACAATAAAGTTGAGGTATTTCAGGGGCTTAAGCTCATAGTCATAATAATCAAGTTGACAGCTTGGACTTGTTTGTACAACCATTAGCAGGAAGACAAGTTTCCGAAAAGGAGTTCAAGATCAAATTTCACACTGCCTTTCCAAAACCAGGCCCGAGAGTACGGGGAAATTCTGTATGCATACAATTTCTTATGATTTCAATATACCTAGACACTATCGTAAAGTACATTAAATATATACTGTGAGATGCTGAGTTTAGTAATAATATACGCGTAAGCATAATACTCCGAACCTCCTCAGTGGGTCAACCTACCAACCTACCGTACCTACTGATTTTTACCATATCTCTTAATGCGTGTACTTAAAATTTTATTTCAGTTTGTACATGGATCCGGTAATGGAATATCGGAACGAATCAAAAACAACTCAAGAGGCTTAGCAAGTTTCATTTTAATTCCTCTGGTTTACTTTTATGACAGTTTTACCTATGGGATCTCAGGACCGGAGTGTTAACAAACGCTCCTACATATCTGTAAAATGCTTCCTGGTCCTTTTTTAACGAATAAATTGACTCTTGTCACTTGTGATGTGATGTGTTGATGTTGACCAATTCAATTGCAGCAATAGCTTGTATTTTTATACTCTCAAAATAATGTCCAAACCCCAGTAAACATTTTGAGTATGTCTTTTAAGATTTTTAATGAGTACTTATACTTCTCTGTAGCTACTATGTACAGATAAAATATCTTATATTACTCCCAGTTACAAGCAAAATTCTATGCGAGTTATTATTTATAGGCAAAATAAGCTGGAAACGTTTAATTATGTGTCGTTATAACAAGGTATCTGTATATGTCAAATAAACATATAATAGACATGTACCTTGGTTTTGGTTATCGATCCCGGTTATTACGAGGCATCCCAATATGAACTCTAGTGATTAGCTATAAGACCAAAAGATATATATATGTACTGAAGACAAACGAGGGTGATCACCTCATTCCACATTTTATTATACTTGAATGCGATCAAATCCCCAACTGAAATCAATCAATCAAAACTACGTATGTATTACTGATTATAAATAAATATGGAATCTCCTAATAAATATTTTAGCCTCTGGCTATATTTCCAATTATTGTAACTGTTTAATCTCGACATAATAATAATAATAACAAGAACTTGGATGTATTTAGATACAAGATTAGAAAATGCACACGGGGAATAAAATCTTTCCTTTCTTCCTCTAATTTATAGCTACTTACAGCTAAAGTGGCTATATACATACATATACATATGTACTCTTTGCAAGGTGGTTAGTTGGACAGTGTGCAGACTGGCGGTCGTCCATTTAAGAAATCAAGTTTGAAGCGTGTCTGGTCATAAAAATACCATGATCAGAATTGACGAAAAACTGGGTGCAACAACTCTTTTTAAAGAAAGGAAGCTCATATGTTTGGGACTTCAATAATTGTAAATTTGCACGGTATCCAATCATTTACATACTTTAAAACTTTTGACAGAGTGGGAATGTTTAGCAGGAGAAATTTACACAGTCAGTTGTATAGCTATTTTGCCTCATCTACGGTTATGAGTATTTGCAGAAGTGAGCCTGATGATGAAATTAGTTGTGATTGGAGTAGTGGAGGAAGCAGGTGTGTATAAAAAGAAGGAAAAGATGTGAAAATTCGATTAGAATTTGCAAACAGATTTCGATCAGTTTGTAAAATACATTTTACTCGCTTTGACTGGTTCCTTGTAAAGTACTAATCGTATATAAGATAAAAGCTCAGAATCATTGAATGCTAAGATAAAAGCTACAAATTGAAGTTTTATGTTGCAGGTCATCTTAAATTGATTGTATGCTCCACAATACAACCTCTTGACTCATTTTGAGTTGGACGAGTTAATCTTACTGGTTGTTTATAGTATATACATTCTGTTTATAGTATATACATCCCACTATGTAGCTTCATGTGTGAGTATCGGGACTTCTATGCAAATATAGTCATTATTCGCATGCAAAACAAATGTAGATATACCTGTGACATTGTTATAGTAATTCGAATTTTTATGATGGGTTGACAGGCAAAAGTAGACAGTTTTCTCGATTTGTTATTGTTATTACAGGTATACAATATCAGGAGCTAAAAAAAGTCCACTTTATGCAATTGATGTCATTGTATGATTTCATTTGATTTTTTTCCGTACACAATAGCACTTCACATACTCGAACATACACATGTTTAATATTAACACATACAGATATAATATACATATGTTTAATATTACCCACATATAGACTATACGTACTTGTTTGCGTACATATCTGCTACTTGTTTTTAATGATATTGTCACCAAAGGCGTATTTCCTCATAAATGTACCAACACTTAATGTAAAACATTTCATTTGTGTGTGCATGATAAAGCCCTGAATGCATGACACTTGTTTGTCATTTCACGTCAAGACTTGACTGCATTCTTACTCCTCACCCATTATTAAGCGACACATACCATTACTCTTATACACTGTCATGTGCAAAAACGCTTGGGATGACTGTCAATCCGTTTACCTTTCATCTTCCAAACATTTAATTAGGCATCTTAGAGTCATGGTGTAATTGATACAGAATTAAGCTATTAAATGCTTTTATAGTTGACCCTCGTCTGATTTTTCCTGCCCACGAACTGGTTTGTCCTGATAAGTTGTTTCGTAAACAGTCGCTGACATCATTCTGCAAACAATAGTTAAAACGATAGTTAAAACAACAATATTTAAGATTATTTTTTCGGTAGCAGCAATCTTTCTGCATAAAAAACCTTCAAGCTATGCTATACATATACCTTCCTAATTAAAACTACAAACTTCAAGTCATGTCTAATTTAGATATACAAGCTTCAAGTTAAATTTGTAATTTAAAAAATTAACTGTAAGTTCTTATAGCTTTTAATTAAAACCTATAACAATAAGCTAGATACTTTTTTTATTCAGAAGCTTGGTAACTGTGAAGGTAAAAAAGTCATGCATGTACAGATTTCTATAAAAACAATAACATTTGGAAGCTATACACAAGACTATTCTATATATTAAATATACTTATCTGTAGTATAGTTTTTAGCTTTGAAAAAGCTATAAATTCACCCGCGCACGATAGGAATTCAAAACGGTTGTTATTATTCCCATCTCCATGGCGTTTGTTTTTTATAATTGAATTCGGATGAAGCGCCGGAGTTAATAAAGTTACAACAGGTTATTACTACGATGATGGTGAAGGGAAAAGTATGTTGAGGACACCTTCGAAGCTCTGAAGAGTATCCAAAAACAAAAACGAACATTATGTATATTATGTTCTACATATAATCCTTATAAATAAGCTTACATATACACTGAGAGTATATATACACAGAAAGGACCACGGTATTTTGTTGCCAATGTGTGAACAACGCAAAGAGGTGTTAATCACGATTGGCATTTTATCATGAAAGCTTTTTGTGTGCAGACCTCTAATGTGTAGGAAAATGGAGGAAAGGGCCTATTATAGATAGCTGTATACCTATATACACACATTATCTATGTATTATTAGTATTAGCTGTGAAGGGGAAAACCCTTGTTTTTCCATTTCATCTTCTTTCTGACGACATGTAAAAAAAATAAAAGGTACAAGAAAATATAGCTTGGCATAACTTATATACCTATACATAGATGTATAAAACTCAAACCATAAGTTAAATTTTATTCGTGTGTAGCCCGCCGGACGTGGATGTAATTCATATGATTCCTTTCTGTTTATAAAATAAAATAAACCTTAACCACATCTACGCCAGTAATAAACCATCAGCCAAGATCAACATTTAGTAATGTATGGCTTAAAGGACTCCGGTGGAATACCA
The DNA here is from genome assembly GCA_034696945.1 of Lipothrix lubbocki. Lineage (NCBI taxonomy): Eukaryota > Metazoa > Arthropoda > Collembola > Symphypleona > Sminthuridae > Lipothrix > Lipothrix lubbocki. The sequence continues at coordinate 37,935 of JAQGAK010001081.1, forward strand.
ACTAGCAAAAGTTCCATTACTGGAATTCCAGGACTTGTATTAAGACTCTCCATGTACAATCCATACAAACATGGACACACATTATAAGATGGACACATACGTACATATTTTTGTATACTTTATATAATACAAGTATAAAATAGTTAACGTTGTAAATACTTAACAGACTAGACAGCACATAAGCGGACGTTATAATAATTGAAGTCAAGAGTATTACGTTATGTGCCCCGTTCGTTATTTTTCCAACATGCTCTCCGACCTAACCACATAAACTTGAATCATCTGGGGGTTGGCTAATGTTCCTTGGTATAGATTTAAGTGAAAAACTCCAGGTTCTTAAAGATTATTATATGGAGGGAAAAGATGTGAGAAATGAAGTTGGAGAGGATATGAGGAAAAGGGAAAAAATTAATAAATTTAACAGCTGAGTTACCTTTCCCCTACAGCAATTAACAATTGGACTCGGTTTTCTACACATTGGTGGTCTATTGAACAACTTCTTTACGGTTTAATAATTGCAACATTACCTACACACAATACTCATTTGAGTGCCACCCAAGCCAAGCTATTGACTATACAGTACACAGATCCAGTTACTAAAGTACATAAGGCTTGTCCTCACCCTCTCCTATGTAGTCCCCCGTCTTCACTTCTGAGACCTTTTTAATGACCAAGTCTTTTAAAAATTGGTTAAAGACATGAAGAAAAGCTCGAGGAAAAAAAATATAGTGTAAGTGAATACACACATATAAGGGAATCTCTAGTCTAGCGGTACAGAATACACGCAACTATTAAAAATTATATGTATGTGTACACTGATGAGTTTAGTCGTTGGTGGTTTAAAAGTGTGCATACGATTTTTTTTACGGTAAGAGAAAGAATTATTACCGATCTAGAAACATAGAAAATCTCATCGATAATCTTCTCCGCTCATAACCGTATCACGATCTGGCCCTAATTCTGACCTCTTCCTCCCGGTATAGACACTTGCTCCAGCTTATCTACACAGTATCTGATGAAACTTCCCTCTTGGAGCATCATCACTTTCCTATCATCAACACTCCTTAATTTGAAATACCGTTGTGGCAATAAAGTGACGACGTCCCTTCTTCCATTCCTGCTCCTTTGTCATTGTTGACAGGATCCTGCAATGTTTTTGCGTCCTTTGCGTCAATAATAATTATTTCATCCATCTATATGATTATTGCTATATACAAGAGCTTACGGATCCAACTCTTCCATTGAAGGTTTTGAGTCTTTTTTCAGACGGCAGTAAAATTTGAGCACTAAAAACGCAAATATATTACAGAGGCTGCAGTCTTGTGAATAGTCTTGCATTTAGTGAACTAAAAACATAACGACAGAACAAAACGTAACAAAATTATTACATGTTTATGGATTCTGCAAGCGCAAATGCTCCAAAGTTGGATGTTATATTACCTTCAAGCTGTTGTGGGAATCCTGAAAAGGCTTTTAACACTGTTGTACAGAACCTGAACACTATGGTTATATGGTAAATGTGGAGGAAAAAAGGATGAAAAATGATCCGTTGTTTAATGATTGCTTTGAGCGTATGGGACAGGGAAAAAATCTTCGTGATTTTTACCTCGAAACCATTCTGGCCAACAACAGCGGAATAAAAAAGAGTGTACGAGTAGCATCAATTATCTTCCGGATGCTCCAGTTCCGTCTTCCTCCACCTCTATTACTGTAATATTATATAAGTTGCTGACACTAGTGAAGGATGGCAATTCCGAAGGAAAACAATAGGATGGAGCTGATGACGGCGGTGACGGGAAGACAAATGAGGTTTCTATGACGTACTCAGCCCAAAAGTCAATTAGGGTTTTTCTAATGAACTAAACCTTAAAACGTGACATGGAAATTTAGGAGTTAAATAGATATATTTTCTTATGTTACATATTATGTTTCTTATGTCGTATGCATACCAGCTTACAAATAGTAGCATTGAAGATTCCCATTCCTACAGTTGTCGTCAACGGGATTTAACTCCTGGTTTTTCTCCCTCGTGCGTATACAATCGTACCATCATTCTATACTATAATGTAAAATATACTAAAAAATTCATGTCCGCATAGTTACAGTGGGATTCCCTCAAATTTAAATACAAAAATCAACTGTCAAACCTTGGTTCATCGGCCGTTGCAGTTGGAGACATATGTGTCACTCATTTCTGTCATCAATGAATTAAAAATCCTTCAAGTTTTACAAACCTGACCAAGTTCATAGTAATCCTGGTGAGCCTGCAAGGGTACTTACCATTAGTGCAAATAATTGGCTATATACTTATTATGTATATTCCTGATCGGGTTAACTTCGTAATTGTTGCAGCTTCACATAGCTTATATGCTTGGTGTAGAACCTTTAGAAACCTATACGAATATAGAACAACAGACGAACGATTAGATAAGTTTCATTTATAACTTGACTTTTTTAATTGGCTGTTTTGTCAAAGTTGACGGGTCAGAAAGTATTGAGCTTTCAAGTTACCTTGTCAGTGTGCATTTATTTAATTTGGTAATCCTCTTGAAGAAATTGAAATGTAAAACGGCTGGGAGACACAAAATACTCGTCGGTACTTGGATTGTAAATGTTACTTAATAAGATACTTACTATGTATAAGTTTCCGAATATGTAATGTATAAGTTTGGAATATATGTATTAGTCTTAATTTTTTTAAATATGGTACATGAAGTTGGCAAATGTATTGCTTATTTATTATCATGCACTAGTATAAATATGCTTGAGAATAAATATTGACTATTTGTTTTATTAAAGTTTGATATCATGCACTCAGCAGATTTCACGCCAAACTGCTCAAAAGAATGTGAATAACACCACTTAAAAGAATTATTCAAAGAATGATCTTATGTCTTGTAATCCGGTTAAATAGTTTAAATAAATAATACTTTCATTTTTGTATGAACAATAATACTATCAGATTTTTAGGATGGTTAATATAAATTGCATGTGATTTATATGCATATCGTCGGTTAAACCAGCATAGGAGCTATTTTACTTTTCAGCTAATTTGCACAAGCGCTATTTTGTTTTTGTTCA
>JAQGAK010001082.1:0-40980 GCA_034696945.1 Lipothrix lubbocki
GATACTACTTCGGTACGTGTTGGCGATGTTACTAAATGAACCAAGATGAAAATTAATTACTCTGATGTATTGAGTCTTTGTCTATGTGTAATGAAAAGATCCTTCACTTACAGACTGTAACTGTCGCATTCAGAGTTGTCAGGAGAAGAAAGATGTCCGATGGGAATTCGGGATGATTACGCTTTAGAGCGAGGTTGCCTCCAAGTGTTGCCAACTATCTCGAAAAAGTAATTATTACAGTTTAAAAATTTTCTCTTAGATTCGTCCTTCAAGAATGCAAATAGGTTACAATTTCTAGGCTTATTTGTTGTCACTCACATTTCTTACGGAAGTATTTGCAGCGCGTAGAATTTGTTTGCACATGGCAATAGCAAAGCCAAACCCGTCAGTGTTGGATTTTGAAACAGTTCTTAGGAAGTTCACTGTCTCATTGAGAGTGACTGTTGCACCTAGAGTCATCGAAGTTGCTTCGACCTTCTGCTGTCCAAGAACAGGTATATTACTGATATTGATGTAACCTTTGTACGGACCATCGTTTTTAAAAATACCTAAAAGAAAGCATTCATATATCTCGATCTCTTTAAGATTTCAGTATCATAAATGTTTAATAAATAACCTATTCCGGTATTTCCAGCAACGATCCTATAATTCATATTGGCTGCTCTAAATCGTTTTATAGTATTGAATGCATCATTCAGAGTGGTTACGACCACCCATTCGTTCCCAGAATTGAATGTAATCGAAATTGTATTATTAGGAGGTGGTGCAGTTCCTATGTCCGGCAATTCCGTACCCCGTTGTTCTGGTTGCTCTTCTTCCGGTATATTTTCAGAAAAGTCCTCTTGTCGTTGATTTTCGACAGTCTACAATATCAAAAACATTGCAATTGCATTACATTATTGCTGCTTGACGCAATCCCGCTTTATTTTATGCAATCATAAGAATACAAATTATATAATTTTGTACAATACCTGAGGCTCCGGGGTTGGGTTTGCAGGTGAGCCTCCCATGCAGTTCCCAGGACATGAACGACAACATGAATCTGGTGCTTCTTCCTTTTCTCCGCGCACTTTCGGAGCATCGGACGCCAAAGATTTAAAAGCGTCCAAGATAGGTCGGTAACCAGTGCATCGGCATATGTTGCCATCCAACATACTTTCAACGTCCTTGCTTCTGAATGTTAGTCCAGCTTCCTTCATACTGTTCATATGGCAGATTGGAGTAGAAATTAGTAAATTTGCAAAACATTGAATTGTTCAGGACCCTTTATAATATTCTAATGATGACATAACAGATCATAGTTTATAACAAACCTATTAATATTCATGATCATCCCCGGCGAGCAATAACCGCATTGCGTCCCTCCATATTTCACTAATTGCTGCTGGATATTGCTGTATCCAGTGTACTTGTTTCCCAGACTTTCTATCGTCCATATTCGCCAACCGTCGATACTGAACAACGGAACCAAGCACTTAGAAAATATAAATAAATATGATTTAATTATTTTAAAATTGCATGGCATAAAGTTTTTTACTTATAAATGACCCAGTAAATAAAAAAGTTACCGAATTAACTGATTTAACTATTAACTGGCCGTTAGAAACGCTTCTGTACTTCACTGTTACCAAACAAGCGCCGCATCCCCCTTCTCGACACATGAACTTCGTTCCAGTAAGTGCTGCTACTTCCCGAATGTAATCCACAAGGTTTGAATCCGGTCCGAATTTCTCCCCGTTAGAGCGAACTGTACATAAAAATTTGACATTAGGTATCTTATTTCTCCCTCTATGTTCCATACGGCAGTTTAATAATTAAAATAATGTGAAAGTGTCTTATACCATCGTGTTGCAGTCCATTGATATAAAAACTCACAACTTCAGACACCCTTTTAGATCTGTAAGGAACGAATTTAGAAAAGGGTTTTAAAGTATCATTGAAACTTTAGCTTTAAAAAAATATTTAAAATTTAATTGAAAGCTACTGATGAAGTTCGTGTAATACTTATCCTAATTTATCATCCTAATTGTATACACACAGGTGCAACAGTCGGCTTGGTAGAATTTATGTATTGTCTCCACTATGGTTTAATAATATGTACTTCTTCAAGAAAAGACTTACGGAACGTTGCTGGTATTGCTGGTGTCATCCATGGTGGCTGATTTGATTCTGAAGTCCGGCTGAATGCAAAGCCCATACTGATCATTTTATTTCTTTGCTTCATCAAAACAGCTTATGCAATATGCAATATGTACTTATGTTACATGATTTACATATCCGAGCTTAGGAAGTTGTAACATTCATGTCAACAAACCTTTATACAAGACAATTGTAAAGTAATATAAAATGAAGTAATACAAAACGTTGCAATATTATAACGAATATTGTATTTCTAATTTAAAGATTTTTATTTCACAACATTTTACCGAAACGAGTAGTACTTATATTTTACGTATATCTCTTTCCTCCCATTCCTTATTATAGGTTGGGTATTCACAACCTCTCACCATTTCAGTGGAATTCAAACCTTATCAACTCGTTTGAACCTTCGCTGTACATACTTTGTTGTCGTCGAAATTCCCTGATAAATAAAATATTATTATTTCATCCGTCCCTTTTTAGCTAACGATGAACTAAATACGCAATTTTTGAAGAAATCGGAAGCGAAACTGCAATCGGTCTGTTGTTCTGCTAAAAGTAAAAGTATTTACCTATATGCAATAAAATTACGCCACATCTCTGTGTTTTCCTCCATGTGTCAATACTTCTGAAATTAAATACACGTCTTTCTAAAATTATTGTGTTAACATTATGTCACCTTCAGATAAATGTAGCTAATAGCTAACGTATTGTGAAAATATATGCTACCACTTCCTGTTAACCTCCAAATGCACGTTTGTGAATAAACTGTGGTTCTACATTTGGAGTTATGTAAATTCCGTATAAAGACGATAAACGTTTCTTGCATGCCGTGCTTTTAATTTTAAGGTGAACATATACCTGACCAGTCATTATTGTTCTGAAGCTGATTACTGACACATCAATGAAGACATTGAATTGAATATTATTATGTATATGTATGATGTTCATTTAAACTAAATAATCGAAAGGACAATGCTTTTTGACAACAAATAAATGCTTCAGTTTTTATTTTCCGTTATGATAATTTACATTTTGCAGGACGAACTATTGGTGTTTACTTACAAATAAAATATACGCGGTAATTAAATAAAATTTACACATTTATAGCCTCATAAGAATAATTACCTACCGTATAGGCAGAACGACTAGCGAGGCACCGAGAAAAACTTAATAATTAAGATGAGTCCATAACTTTGACGATTGTTTGGCGAAGAGTCTTAAACGTTTTAAAATAAAAATAATTTAATAATGCTAGTAAATTCTAATTTACTTTCACATGAATTATATTACTACATTACTATTTGTATAGGTGTTTTACTTGTAGTATTAGATAGTAGAGGTGTAGTTTTGATTTTGATGTTTTGGCAGGAGTAAATCCCACCGACAGAAATGATTCTGTTGGGTTTACCAAAAGTATAAAAACGAAATGCTACACATTTATAGAGTTTATAAAAGGTAAAAGTTGGAAGTACATGTTTGTTGAGGCAGATTTTACCTTCTATGTTATAGTTTTTATTAGAAATGCAAAATTTCATTTCCAAAATCGCTGTTCGGTGTCAATATCTCAAGCGTACCTCCGTCTTTGTCTGAAATGTTTTGAAGCACAGTGTTCAAGTACTTTTTAGTACTGTAATATTCAAAAAACTTTCCTTAATAGAGTTAACAGGTGTTCTCTAATGTAGATGGAAAGCAGCAGCTGCTGTCAAAATTCATCCATGGTATCGATAGCTTTTTGCAGAGTGGATTTCTTTTACAATATGTTACAATTCCCCGAATTTGTTAAGTAAAGCTATGTAGGTAATAACAATAAGAAATGGGTTTGGCATGATCAATCTTCGTTACATACGTTTAATTTACATAATTCAAATACATAAGTTACATAATTTCTACCTTCTCCTATTTAAATTTCTAAAAAACATTTGACCACATTGTTTACCTATATTTATATTGACAAATACATGAAATCCACCCAAGCAATTGACACAGCAAATCCGATTCAATACTTGTAAAACCTTTCCATACTTTTGTAATGTAGGCAGTGACATTGTACCATCAATTATTATTGTGTGCAACATTTATTTTGTTGTTGTAGTCAAGTATTCCAAGGAATTTGCTCAGACACACTTAATAACATAGGTAAATAGTAGCAGCATCCTTTTAGCATTACGTACGTATATATATGTCAGTAACATCCATCAAAATCCATTACAAATTAAATAAATGATTATCATTATTTTACTAATTTAAATGTCCATATACTTTTATATTAAATGCAGAAACTTCAACTTGCTTACTACAAATGTATGTACTACAGATTTGATTACTACTGTAGTATCTGTATTTCTGATGACCAACACAAACTTTGTTTGTAAATATCAGTAACATGCATGAGAATTTTACTGATCAACAATATTAGGTAAAAATTGGAATGTAAAAGGAGCTTTAATAATAACAATCTATAACATAAGCTATGTAACCATAAACCATCTGTCACAACTTGCCGCGACTTTAAAATTCACACTTTAAATCCACAACGGTTATTGTAAATTACATATTCGCCAACGGTATATCTTTCGTTAGTACTCAAACGTTAGTACTTTAGTACTAGACTTACCCTCGTTAAACCAAAATGTTCATAATTAGGATGTAGAAATTTCATCGACCATGAAGTCTTTTACAAAATAGATAATTACATAACTGACAGATTCTAAAATCTGTTTCACAATGATATTCACTTATCTGTAATTAATACAAATATCAGACTAGATGTTAGGTAGCTACGTTTCCCACATATCTGTATATGGAACGATTGACAGTGGTGACTAAATGCGCTTTTATTAAGCATTGATCCTACAAGTTAAAACCTACATAGTATTCTTTAATTTATTCCAATATGATCGGAAGGGATTTTCGAGTAGTATACATTAGAGAGTATAAGATGTAATAAGCTATAATGTTCATAACAAAAGATTAAAAAAGAGTGCAAAAAATTACGAATTTCTCTCAAAAATATGAATTGGTGCAGAATATACAGACCAATACATTTCCCTCGATTCCAAGCTCAAAACTATATCCTTTTGGGTTATTGTTTTTTCTTCTGTATCGTTTCTCACAGATCCATCAGTTTTATCGTGCAGTATTACTTGTAATAATTGTCAAGTTTTCAGGTGAGTTTGATCCTATCCTGTGTTCAAAACAAAAATATTTATTTATTTGGTTTGGTATATGTAGTAACCCTCGAAAAGCAGTATATCCTAGAGTTTGTTGTTGTCTTAGGTTAGTATAGTGTACATTCTATCTCATTATTCGATTTTTCAATTATTCACTTCCAAATAATTTTACATCACATTTCGACGATCCGTTTTTAACCAGCAGTGAAGACATCCAGACCAAAAAACCGTCACATTTCCATTCTATTTTAATCATGAAGTACCATGTAGGCATAAATATATTTTATCCAATAAGATCATAAAACAGGTGAGATTCAAAAATTTTAAAGATCTATTAGAATAATCTATTAAACTTAAAAAAACATTTGTATGAACATAATGAAATCTTGGCCTACGATACAAAGATCGGTGGGTAATCAAAGAAAATAAAACTTTAGATTTTAAATTTAACTAATGTCGTAACACTAAACAAAATCCTTTATAAAGTTTAAAATTTTAAATAATAAGATTAATTATATTGTTATAATTTCGCATTTCGTATTAATTTTCCCGTTTTCAAGAACACGATGATAACATTTAATATTCCATATGGGTTGTTTCATTTATGATTATGATACTTTTTACAGTCAGTTAAATTCTTGACGCTGCGCTTGTGTTTATGTAATTTGTATAATAAAACATCTGCTAATTATAATTAGTTTGTTAAATAGGTAACTAATTACGAGTTGTAACATGTTTTAATTACATTGTAATATTTCTCTTATATAAATATACAAATGAATATTTTATATAAGAGAAAGATAGGAAATTATTTTTTGATCTTCGAGATGTTAAATTAGTAGAGCAAGACGCCAGGTTTAATTCCCAAAAGGTTATCATAGTGTGGTACAGATGGATTTCTTGTCATAAAACGTTTTTGTCTTCGAAAGTTGTCGTCCAGGTATAATTACGGATAAACCAAGTAATAATAATGTTATTCATAGGAGGTTGCAATGGGTTCCACAAAGGATACTGACACCAGGTCAGCACGGACGAGCCGGTCGATCCATGGGTAGGCAGTCTAGCACGGCTCCTCCGAGACTATTTCGCCTAGTTAGCATGGCATTTAGCAGGATCCATTTGTTGAGTCTAGGGTCATACTTTTCAACTGTGCTCAGACTTGAACTGCCGTCATTCCCACCGAGGGAAAACAAAGCTCCATCCACACTTACTAGTTCATGAGTTGACCTGCAGCCCAAAGACATTAATTAATTCCTAACAACATGACTCACTAAATCTGTACATAGTAACAACATATATAGTTCCGTACATGCATACAACATACTTTAATATCTTTACAAGTCATGTCTGTATTAAAATTCAAATGCATATAACTATCAAACGTGCATCTAAAATCTAAAACTACATTAAGAGCATGAGTGCATTCAACAGTAGTCAATGTAACACAATGAGAAATCTCAAAGGAAAAATTATCAAAAAGGTCATCAAGGAATTTCTTGAGACGCTGCACATTATTGAATGGAAAAAGACTCGGGGTGAAATGCAAGAGACGCAAAGGCATATGTAGTAAAAAGAAAAGACAAACCTTCGATGATTCATAGAAGCAATGGATTCCCAACGGAGGCGTCTGGGATCAAATTTTTCTGCTGTAGCCAAGCAAGCACTTCCATCCGAGCCGCCAACACAGTAAAGATTACCGTCTGGAAATGAACACATTGTTAATATAGTTTAAATATGCATGGAAATTGCGAAGCGTGGAAAGCCTGCATACAAATGATCTACCTTTAGCAACCTATGGCATTTCCTTGCGGAAACAAGTGCTCTATACGGATATGAACAGTATCTCATAACGAAAATAATATAGACTACGGGCTATTAATATGTATAAGGTTAACCGATTACTATGGAAGTATGTATATAAGGGTAGACGGTTCGTAGGAATGAGCTACATGATGTTCAAAATTGTAAATTATTGTCCCCTAACTTAATCATCCAAGAAAAGGAAATAAAAGATGAGACCACAGCGTCTGCTGGCGCTGGCAAAGAACAAATTGCAACAAAGTCTGACTCAACTTTCTCGAGAACCATATTTTGGCACAGAATGCATTAAGCTAAATGCCCACAAGTTTGCACCTTTTAGTAGAATAAACACAAGTGTATAGCATCTTTTATAGAGTCATCAGAAATGCAAGGAAAGTAGATCAAGCTCGTAAATTCAAAGCTCTGGCACACTTTCTCTCCAGTTATAAAGCATTGCCTATGGAAAAGCAATCAGCGCTCGAGTGAAACCGACAGCAACACAATACAAAATTCATAAGAGGAGAAGTAAATATAGGGGCTTTCCAGTATGAGAAAGTTCAAATGATCATGGAAAAGGTTGTTGCACACAGCTATGCCGTCCATTTACTGCTCCGAACGCTTCTACAGCTATATGATCAATTTACTACTCAGAACATTTACAATCCATATCCATGTCCATAGACGTTTTGTACATTAAAGCTACGAATAAGTGCCTCTGTATAGAAATCTAAGCTTTGGTAAACATCGAAAAACGGAATCATGCTTCTTCCTTAATCTATAAACCATTCTGCCGTGTGAACTTTAGCAAGTTTTTTCACCTAGTGCAGCCAATCCTGCTGAAGATCTTCGTTGTGACAGGGCTGGAACAGAGACCCACTTCCCTTCCCTTGGATCCAGACGTTCCACAGCAGCGATTGCATTACTTGCATCCAATCCTCCGACAGCCCAAACGCAGCCATCCAGGGAAGTAAGTCGGCAGTACCGACGGCGTTGACTAAGTGCCGGGCAGCAGCTCCAAATTCCCGTTAAAGGGTCGTAACGCTCCACACTATTCAAGCATGATGCCCCATCATATCCCCCAACTGCATACATTAATCCATCCAAGGAGCAGAGACCCAGGCAGGAGCGACGAGTACCCATGGGGGCAATACCAGACCATTTATTAGATCGTGGGTTGTAAGTCTCTGCGCTGGCGAGATCACTGGTGCCGTCGTAACTGCAACAGATAAACTTAAAATATTCAACTAATCCACCGTAAAGGCTTTCCAGTGCTAGTATAAATAAAAACACGTAATATTGTCAAGGTAAAATTTTAATGGCCTATACCGCTATCACAGATAATGTTGAAGATCGTAAAGTGCATGGGAAATTTTAGTATCTACTATTTATTTAAGTCGGTATTACTGTCCTTGTCATGTATAAAACAGACGAGTTTTAGGTATACATTTAGACCGGCACATACATAGTGTGCTATGAAAATAATTTAGTTAATAAAATACTACAGAATACATCAGAACACTCACCCTCCAACAGCATAAAGAAGCCTGCCCACGCTGGCCACCCCACATCGTGACCTTCGTGTCAGAAGCGGAGCTACCGGAGCCCATCTGTCCGTCCGCGGATTGTAACATTCACACTCGCTATGAATAGCGAAAAGACTCCCGCCGCCTATTAAATCACAATAAACAATAAATTTACTCTATTTCCCCTTCCGTTTCACCTGATTTACGATCTAACTCCATATGAGGTCCCCCCATATTTCAAGGGAGCTACAGTTAAGTGAGTGGATTCATCGCAAATTTTCTACGTGAAAACGCACAAGTGTGGCAATAAGTTATTAATGATAAATCTGTGCAGACTTTTCAAAACTTAATAACAACATTAGCAATTTGTTACATTATTGTACTTATTACTCTAGAATCCTAACATTCTAAAACCATCTAACGTCTTAGAATCACCTAATATTGCGTAGATTCGTTAGAATTATTACCTATAATTCAGCGTCAAGGCTCATCTTACAATTTTATGGAAACATAAATAACATTAAAAAGTCATTAGTTATCGTAGGTAGTTTCGCTGCCTTGATACGAAATGTATGTATTACTAAAATGTTGTAGACTTATTTACCTTATAATTATAAATAAATTACTATACCGCCGTATGCATTACATAAATAAACTATAATAACACTTTAATCAAAATTATTTACCAATTGCAAAAATGTACGGTCTCATTCCATCTGGCTTCCGCTCAATCGTCCTCTCCGAACTCAAGGAAGCCCGTTGTTCCGGTAGCAGATGATAGCGCATCGCTTCCAACAGCAAATCTTTACATCCAGGATCATCTCTGATAAGTCCTTCGGAATCTACCACCGTCATGAGGAACCGGCGGGACAAGAGTGGTACTCGTACTTTCGATAGCAACTAAAATATGAATAAAGGTACATAGCTTTGTAGCTAAAATTGAAACTCTGGATACTCATCATTACTTATAAATATAGACAATGAACACGCGTTCCAAATTAGTTAAATAGAATATTCAAAAATAATCTTACTCTAGATAATTCCGATCGTCGTTGATCCGCATCATGCTTTACCCAAGCCATTACAGCCTCATAAGCCAGCTCCTCATTCGTTACGTTCAGCTGGTTACTTCCGAGCAGTTCTTCGACCTTTCAAATAGAAAATATTACATGCCATTCATGAAAATGTGTTATGTCCATTATGCAAATATTACATGTCGATATATCATATGTACTTCGACAATACATCATACTCAATTCATAAACCCAAATTACATAACATTGACTTTGTCCACGTTGAATGTATGAGTGTACACTATTGTTTGCAGGTCCGCAAAGCCCCGGCATTTCTCCTATACCCATTAACCATAATTCCCGTTCCGTGCTACCTGAATATTTGGAAAGAAGTAGCATAATCAAGGAACAATTTCCGAGTTTATTATGTAAAGTGCCACACAAAGAATGCTTCGCCTTGCATACCGACAGTCAAGGTGAACCCGCATGGTGCGGTCGTTGATCCGTGCATTAAAAATGTATACGGCCCAAGCGTATACGCCGGAATTATTAATCGGATTTTTGTAACCATCACAACTACAACGGCTACAAGCCATGTGTGACATGTTTGTAACTACACATGCTTTTAACGCACACATGCCACCATTCAGCTTACGTTTTGTTCCACACAATGAGCTATGTATTTCATCAACGTATCTAGGTATGCAGTCTTTGCTTCTGAAACATGCAATCCTGTCTTTAGTGAAGTTCCCTCTGTATCAAAAAATGCTTATTTTTAGGCTTAACCGAATTATGAACTTACCACAGAATACACGGGAAGTTCCTAAAACTTTATAATTTACAACACAAACGCAAGTCTCAAAACTGCTAATTCTCAACGCATCTTGCATTCTGCACGGACAAAATGCGTGAAGTAATTATGCGCATGCAACTTTTATGGCAGTGTTCACCGGACTAACAGGAAAATCGCTTTAAATCAGCAAGAATATGCAAGTCATTTCACACCCACAGTATAATTGAAGAGTAACATCCTCTAAAAGGATGGAAATGTCGGATTTTAACCAAAGCCTAAGCTCCACTGCACATAAAAGGTTATTCATATGTCGGCAAGACTCACGAGTTTTGAAGTACGAATTTAATTTAAGTGTCAAAGTTTGCTTGAGCATTGATTTATTCCCTTCTATTGTACATATGTGAACAAAAGCAGCAGAGAACTGAAATAACAGACTTCGGTTCTGCAACTCACATGCGTGTGAATTCATAAAAATAGTGCATATTGACTATATCATAGCCAAGAACTATACAGCCTTTAAAGCGTAAGGAAAACTTTTCCGTTCTCAGTAAGACAGGTGCGAAAAAATACAAGCATACAAAAGAAATATATTATGCAGTGTTCTAGCTATTAAAACTTTCATCCCGATAGCTTGTATGTAACCATGAACGCATCACCTATTAGTTATATTACACGTCCGCTAAGAACTCCACACCGGAAAGAAAAATTGCATGGCGAATTCCAACTTCTAACGTCTTGCACTATAAATGAAGTCCTGTAGGAGCTGAAGCTATTATACTTTTTCTGTTGTGTTGAAACTCTTGGAGTCATGCAAGTGAGAAAAAATTATCGATCGGTGAAGTGATGTAAGGTAAAACACTGGGACTAAAGTTACCACAAAAGTTGTATCAAGCCTCAAGCCATAGCACAACACTTTGACAAGAGACATTGAAAGGGAAGTCAAACGTATCCGAAAATCCTCCTAACGCAGTCCTCGTTTAGTCCGAAAGCTTTTATAACAAGGAAACTAATACGGGCATGAATATAACAATCCACTTTCGTTTCCCGGTCGTCTTACATTACAGAAATAACAGAAAAACCTTCAGCGTTCTCAAGAGGCGGTAGTGCATGAGAGTCTCCGAACTCTAATACGAGAATCAAGTTCTAACATGGAAAGCAAACCCTAATATGAGAATCATAAAATGAAATGAAGAAAATAAAACCTAAAAGTGAAAGAGGCTAATAGAGAAAGAAACCTCAAAAGAGAACAACAGAAACTTTCAATTCTAATATAAGACATTCAGGCAACACAAAGCCTGGAAGCACCATCAGAAAGAATTAAGCTTTCACAGTCGTAATGGAGATGGAGGGAAGCTAATTGCCTGTACTAGAAACCTACCCACTAGAACTATAATGTTCCATTTATTTCCGTCAGGCTGTAGATTTGAATTTTTATCAACCACTTGGAAATCCTACTATGTAATTATAAAGAACCGAGGGGTAGTATTCAATTCTTAATTAGAGGAGTTCCATTCCTCCCAAATCAACTCACTGTCCTGTGAAATCTACTGAGGATTTTGGCTCCTCCAGCTAATTAGGATTATGTATCTATAGTTTTTATGTAGCTATAGCTTGTAATGCTATTATTAATATGAAGAACATTCCGTAGCTCCGACATTGAATTATTTCGCAGACCAAGCTGCATACACGTAGGGCTGTGACATCCCGGACGATACTTGAATAACGACCCGACACGCAACGCAGGTGTCAATAATGGGTTCTGCCTAGTCAGCAGTCGTATTTTCTTGGTATTCCTGTCATAATATCTACAAAACTCTGAGGGAGCAAGAACTTCGCTATTTTACCACATTCATCCTGTTCCTATGCTATACTATTCCTTTAAAAGCGAAAACTCTCACATATGTGAGTTGAATAAGAATGCGACAGGAAAGAGATGAAATCATTTCCTATTTGCGCCTTATCATCAGTCTGCATATAATAAAAGGTACAGCTCTCCCACACCGACAAGGACGACATAAGTTAACGAATGAGATGTTATTTGCTGTATATATATAGAGACCTTACCTCTTGAAGTGGTAGCATCACGAATTCTTCAGTGTTCATCACTTCAGGGAAATTTTGGAGGGCGAAGCGATGGGAGCGAGTCTGAAGCTCTTTACAAGCATGAGTATCAGCAAAGTTTCGGATTCCAAGACAATTTGTAGGATGAAGCTGACGGAGGAGGTACTTGCAGCAGGCCTCACGTACTAAACTCATCTGAAGGAGACTGGATGCGGGAAGTAAAGCCTGGAAAATTGATACAAAAAATTCTGTTAACAATCCTCGTTTCAGTATCTGTCTATACAAATGGCAATTAAAGGGTAATTTCATGTGCTCTATTCAATTTGCCAAAGCATCGTTATTTCTTTTTATATAGATATGTATCGGTATATCCTTATTTCGTTTAGTCAGCAATAGTTTTCCACTATCATTCCTTCCCTGCTGTTGGACAGCATCAGATCAACCTCCGGTCCATTAACCTAAAACCGAAAGGCAAGTGCTACCAACCTGGATGTAGCTTAAAGGGCAAAGGGTCGACCAGGAAATTAATCTGTGAACATCGAATCCTCATCTTACTTACAATACATGTCTAATATGTCTATATACATAAAAAACTTGTAGGGCAGACAGTCTTTATTGGATCACTGACCAGACTACAAACTCCCAACGACACATTACAACCAAACCATGGAGGAGAGGTTGTTTCATTGTGCTACATACCGATAAAATTGAATTAATCTTGGAATACATAGATGAACTAAATAGTTATCCTAAATCTTTGTAAAAGAATGCCGAGTTCATCCTGAAACGTTAAACAAGATTCAGGAATTATTCCGAAACAGAAATAAAAGCTTTTGCGAAACTTTGTACTCAAATGCAACAAATTTTTGGGGAAACTTGTTACAACTAATATAACATATATCCTAAATCTTTGTACTAATTTATACAGATATAACGTCTGTCTCATATATCTAATATTAAAACCGTGCAGTACGTTACTTGCTATCTGATTGTACTTGCCTGGACATTGTCCTCGGTAATCATCATGTCACCCGTGTAAGCATAGTTGACCAGCTGTTGCATTGCATCCGGGTCGATCTCATGAATGGTTACTGTCTTTTGACTCTTCTCTGCTAAGTCATCTGCAAATGAAAAATATATCAGCATTAGCAAATATAAAAACTCTAGTAGCAAGCCTACAAAATTCTGCATGATAGGGAAATAACACATATTGGAATATTTAGTATGTCAATTCATACTGTATACGCAGATGTGGGATGATGATCTAGCTATCCGACTTTCTGTATTATACCGTAATAACCGCAGTCGAAAATTCCTTGTGTATTTCATATGGAAATAGAACAATTTCGTTGAGCAGTTTCCAACTCAGCAGATGATCACATGCCATATCTATACCAACACTCGGAAAAGTCAACGCAGCAGCGTAATAATCATTTCTTCCAAGCCATAATACAGAACAGAGTAGATCGAAACTTTTTCTTGTTATTGTTCGCATGATCCCAATGGTCATCAGAACCATTGAAGAGAAAGTAAAACTAGAAGAAACACTCCAACCAAGTCAGAGGTTATTACCTTGCTGGTGATAGAAACATACAATAACATAAAAATTTGTTCGGGCTTGTGTGTCTATTCAGAAATACAATGTCGGAGTTATACTTTTGTCTGATATGTGTCATGTTGTTTCTTATAAACATAAGTATACAGAATGGTGTCGTGTAAGTATTTCTGTATCTGTTTCTGGATATAACAAACAAACTTTGTCCAAAAAATTTTATGACATTTTTATAGTTACAAACTTACCATTGAACATGGCATGGAAATAAGGGCTGACGGCCGCCAAAACAACTTTATGGCCCGGGATGGAGACACCGCCAACATTGATGATGACATCGCAGAGCTGTGTTTAATAAAAAGAAACGCATCAACATTAATTTAATGTATCAACATAATTTTTGAATTCTTACATTACATTCTGTCTCCGTCCCAAAACATGGTAGCCTACTTCCCTAATCCCTAGGGACATCACAGTTTGCGTCGCATGAAAACGTGAGATAATGAAAATGGAACAACTTCAGGAAATTAAAAAACGGAGAGTGAAAGCACTGATGTTTACTTTGCATCTCAGTCTCGTTAAGCTTCGTATGGTAAAATCTAGTAGTAATCTGCCGGTTCTTCCATGGACTTACGAAATGAGTCTATCGAAAAGATCCTTAAAATTGTTGTATTTAGCAACGCAAATACAACTGCTGGTGCTATAAGTTCTACACTCTCCAGAACCCTGTAAATTATAGATCAGTCACGAGCCGTGCGAAAATCCTTGATGATCCCTTTACAAATACAGGAATTAAGACTAAGCGCGGGAGTAACAGATTCCAGGTTATCTACTGGTCTTCTATGTCGTACAACGTGACTGGACCATAAAGCATTAACGGATTTTCCATAGGTGGTGAAAGGAGGATGAAGGGAAGCGTGAATGAACCGTCGTACTAATACTTTACTGTGCCAGAACATCTACTTTTTTCTATACCAAGATGAAAGGAAGGCATAGGAGGACTTGCCTGATTGCTCTGTCGCATTTTATTGAGAGCATCGAACGCATTGGCAGCGTGATTAGGATTCTTGTGAGCCAAAGGTACCGACATGGGTTCCCCACCACTCCCGGAAACGCCACCGTTAGCGAGGATAACAGCGGTGGTGGGTGAAACTGGAGTTCCCGTCCCACCTGGAAATGACTGAGTGAGCTGGGTGAGGTGATGCTGGAATGCACCGCGGTTCAGGTCTCGATCCGTGAGCGGGAGCTTGAGGGAAGCGCTACTGGAACTGTTGACACTTCGAGGAAGAGTTGCGGATCCGCTGAGTCCCCCCAGCCCGCTTAAACTAGCAATGGTAGTGCTGGTGTTGTTCGAAGCGCTCAAGCTACTTGTACTGTTATTTGTGCTGCTTGCGGACGACGGCGTCGAGGACGTTGAGTCTGGTCCCATTTATAATAACACCCCAACCTTCCGTCGTATAGGTCAAGTCTTTTCTTTAATTTAGAAAAGCTCGGTCTTCTTTTTCAACTTCGTTCTTGCCGGGTCCTACAATTTAAAAAAAGCCAGGTTAACATATTTAATATTTTTATATCAAATCATAATAGTAAATAATGTACCAGTATTATACAGATATGTACATATTCATATAGTTGGACACAATCTTGTATGAAAAATGATATTACAGATGTAAATTTGCAATAACGTCATGATATTTGTTACAACGACGCGGACACAATATGCGTTCAATAATAATCTTGTCACCACATCCTGAAAATATTGCTGCAGGAATTTGAATGGCCTAGATGCATAACTTTTAGAGCCACAAACAACTCTTTCGAGAACCACGAACCACATTACAAAAATAGTTGTAAAACTTGGGGTTTCTATGAAAAATGGCTAAACATCTCGTTAAAAATTCAGTAAACGTAAGGTATTTGTTGTAAAATCCTATCTTCGAAGCCCTTCGCATCCTTCATTGAAATTCAGGAGTATGCATCCGGGGCACTATAAGACTTAAAATGTTGTGGATTATGAAATAGAATGTTAACAAATATATTCAGATATATGCACATGGATACTTGAGAATGTATGTATATAGATACTGCGAAGACAACCACATAAGATATAGAAACATATAATAGCAGTTTGCAACTACATGCGTGGAAAATGAACTTCGATCTCCCACTACCACTACCAAATCCTGTTTCCTTAGTTGTGTCTTGTGTCCTGTGCAAACCTACTTTTTCACGGTCATAATACTCTCTAGAATATAAAATCAATACCTCAAGTGCCCCTGTATATACTTGCAGGGTTTCTGTCATGTGAAGGAAATACATATTAAGTTTACTGGCATTACTGTCACTTTTAAATCGAATTTCATCTGTCATTTCTCGTAGTGAGCAAATACAGTGTGTATGTACTACTGGAGTATACAACATCTGTACTTCAAGCATCTCTACATTGCAAACGCTTCATCTTTATATTTACATAAGATTCCCACGTACTTGTACCGTCTTATATGACTACAAGTTTCATGTAATATACAGGTTATGTATTTACGTATGCTAAAAGTATCTATTCTATATGTATGTTTCATTGTGTAAGTATATACAAACATATAAATTTAGCTTTAGATTCCCCTTTCCTTCCGATGCGCTGCCTCTTTGTATTAATTCCGACGTCCGCGATAAGAAAAAGTTACTAGCTCAATCCACAGTGCAAAGTAAGATTCATGTACCGGGAGAGTCTGTAGGAAAGCCTTTCTAAAATATAAGGTACCTAAATAAAGGTACGACTGGTGGTCCATGGCTTTATAGTTAAAAGCAGGATATAACATTTATTACTTGATCTTGCATAGGGTTTGCTCGAATATTTCAGGAGTTTATTTGATAACAAACTTTTTCATGAGAAGCATGCTCTCGTTTTTTATCTTGGGAACCGCATTAATTTCAAATTTTGATGAAGCCATGATGTATCAGTTCTCAAACTCTTTCTGACATATCGAAGAAAGTGTCATAAGTAAAGTATACTGAAATTCTCAGTAGTTCATTTTGTTTTCTTAAAGTATTACTTCTTTTTATTGAATTCAATATATATCTATATGTATATAAAATAAATAATATAGATAGCAATACATAACTTAATTTTAAATATGATATAAATACAACCATGGAATCGAATATTTTTAAATCTTTATCTCGTATAATATTTTTAAATGTAAGAAAACAAGAAAGTAAAATTATAAACATTAATATACTGAAGTAAATTCAAACCCATCTGGGATGAAAATATTGATCACGGAGTTGACTTGAGAAGTGAATAAAAGGGTTGCTCTCCATGAGGGAAAGCAGGAAGAGCGTTGACAGTGACGGGATTTTTAGATTCGTTAAGCGAACTGTTTTGACTCGAAGCTCGCACGACAAACAAGACTGGTCGAGAGTATAAAATAAACCCTGCGTACTTTCCTGAAGTGAAATCCATCTAACATTGCATGTTCTATACCTGGGAGATAAAGGGTACAAAACAAGAATCGATTTACTTCAAGAAATACAAACTGACGTATCTGATCTCAAGTTTTAGTGATATACGTATCTACTTGTAGAAAAATATATGAAAAGCCCTCGAAAAATAAAGTTTACCCATCTAGAGATTCGCGAGCGATGGGGAAACTCTCTTTCCAAGTGTATAACGTGCAATGTTCATCTCGTTCTCTTTCGAAAAAATAACAAGCACTCCGAGAGTTGGCAAACTATGCCAATATAAGCTCCAAGTGGTAAAAACAAACACCATGCAGAAGAATTCGATTCCACTTAATGTAAAATGTGGACTGACACGCAGCACTAAATAAATAGCTCTACTGTGGTAATAATTTACCCAAGCATTCCATTAATCATATTGCTGGTAAGCTGTCGCAAAGCATTACAATACATATGCCACAAAGTAAAGTGCGTAATGTGAAAGCACTACCAAAAAATCAGTTTCTAATGGAAGCAGAGATGAAATCAAATTAAAACCAAACGCTTCATCAACCGAATGGGGAAAGTCAAATGCAAACACTGAGAACCAAAACCATACTTCCCCCAACATTAAATTTCCGTCATCAGTTCCACTTGACTGTGCTTGTTCCTCTTACATTGACTTTCCCCAAGAAGACAAACGCCAGGAGCTTCTGTAAATGACACTTTCTGATGATGCTTCCAAGAGAAAGCTCTTAGAAAAAACGCTGTAAAAATATGCTCAGCACCAAACCCCATGGTTTGCCACTACTTATTTAAAAAGTATATGTACTTTCAACACATAAAGGGACATCTCATTATAAAAGTCAATCTTTACAAACAAACTTGTCAAAACTTGGGGAAATCATGCCCAACTCTTCTTTTTTAGAATTATTCCAAACTTGAATCTTTTTCTGCCCAGGGAAATGCACATACAAATATATAGAATCAAATAGTTTGCAGTCATAACTCATAACCACATTCTACATGTATGAATTTGGTACACATATGTGGATTTATGATCTTTTGACGTAGAAACACTACCGTATAACTTGGAGTTCAAAATGCAATCCAAGAGCGGACGAAGAAGCAAATATTCTCAGGAGGTTCATTGGGAAGATTTCTGCTGGAATCCGATAGCTTTAAATATACGCTCCAACAAACGCCGCACAAATTGCGTGTGGCGGAAGTTTTTTTAGAGAACTGTAAAAGCGGATTTTATGTAAAAGCTAACAACTATCAGAAATGGACTTCGTATAGGAAGTATCTAAAGAATTGGACTTGTAAGTTCATGTAAAGAGCCATATGTAGAAAAACATGTAAGTAAATGTAGCTAGTAAGTACATGGAAAAAAGAGTTGTAAGCAAAGAAGACATCCAAAAGTTTTTCTTAAGATACCGCCTTTTGACGATATATTTTTCGTCTATATCTCCCCATGCCATTTCAAGTATTTCAAGAATTCAGTTTTGATGAACCAACAACAATAAAAGTGCTCGCAATAACAAAAGAAGTATTGTTGGGTTTGGTTTCACAATGCTTTATAAGACCGCGAGCGAGATGAAACCAGAGTATTTTTCTTAGAATCGGTGACAACAATATGCTGGAAGCTTTTTCAAGTCAAGTTCAAGTGTGCAAGATAGTAAAAGTTGGACATCTAAACGGGAAAGTGACTTTTTGTGTGTTTCCCTCCTGATCCCCACATCTTATTTCTTCCGTTTCATTGCGTGACCACACTGGCTTTATATACGCTTGAGACTAATGTGTGCCATTGAATTGAAGTTCAGGTTCCAGAATCTATATCAATGTAGGCGCATACATACTTTGAACGCATGTATTGAGTGCAACGAAAGCGAAGCTTATACATATGTAGATACTTCAATGTTGTCGGGGATGGGGACACAAGACGGAAAAGAAATGGAAATAACTTCCTTTTCGCTTTCGCTCTACAAATCCTCCTACATTTTGACTTACTACTTGTACTTGCCCAGCATACTAAGATATTAACTAGCATTGCAAGGAGCAGGTTCCCTATTTTTGAACATTGTGAGTGTGTATGTGAAACTATATTTAAGAACCTCTAATATGTTCACTTCCTTCGTGGGTTTTTCATACCGGTCATCATTTATACCTTCACTATGGAACTCGAATGAAATAGTCTCATAATTTATACTTAGCCACACTCTTATCTTCCGGAACCATGAACCTCCATCGTCCTTACAACATTTAGCAATTAGTTGTGGATCCGAGGGTCGATGCTGCCATGAAATCCCAGGATAAAATGTAATTTCGTTAGCTTAAAGATACTAATGAAAATCTGATGTTGTTGCTATGCTGTAAATCCCTTCAAGTACAGATTGTGGATAGAATGTGAACAATTTAACAAAGAATGTACAGGGACTGAACTGTTAAGCTCGAGTTAATGTATTTTTGAACCAAATAGCACAAATCTTGGTGTAATAACTGCATTTGTGTCGTGGTGATGAATAAAAACAACATTAAAATTATGTCGTGCTATATTACCAAAGCATTTTTAGTACTAGAAGAGCTTTGCAGTTGTAGTATTAGAAAAGCCAATCGAGAGCAACTAAATTATGAAAGATTTGCACTGGAACAAAGATTAGCACTAAAAATGTTCTAGAAACCTTTTGAGGATTATTTTGAAAGCATAAAATGCCATAAAGTTTTTGAAGAACATTTCCTTTGAATGGGACAAATGGTTCAATGAACCATTCAGCATACCATTTGGCAAATCCTGGAAGACATAATAATGATAGGAGGGGAGAGCATCAGAATAATAGCACAGTTATGGAGATCGGAACTTTATGTTGTTAGCTATACACTTGTAAATTCATATGTCTTCCGCAGAAACGATTGCATGAAATGGAAAAGTATATACTTGAACTTGAGCAAACCCTAAGAATGAGTTTGCTCTGGCGGAAAATAAAAGTCGAAGGATATCAATGATGAGATCGGAAGGAGCTTGTACATCAATCCAGACTCCTTGTGGTTTTCGGTACACCAATAATTTTGACCCTGAATTGACTTTTTGGTATGGAAAGCCCATTCGCTGTTGGATCTTCCAAACATTTTATAATAGAAACCCATATGATCTGGCACTTATTCAACATGTTCATAATACTAGAAAGCCATTGGCTTTTCCTGAAAATGTTCAATAACTGAAAACCAATGTGTTCATCCTTCCTGAAAGTGTTCATAGCAACAACACCAACTTGCTGATCTCATCCTGAACGTGTTCGTAATAAATAACTAATATGTGGTGGTTCTTTCTGAGAAGCTTGTGTAGGCTATTTCTCGACATTTTGAGTTTTCTGGAAGTAGTAAGCACAATAGAGTAAACAGGATTCAAGGATACTCAAATAATTTGGGTGCGTTGACTTAATATCCGAAAGATAATTATTACGATGAATCAACCCTTCAGAAACAATGAACTTCCAAAGAAGAAGTAATTGTAAGTTTAGACCCATTTTAATGAATTCAGTGTACCGCTGTAGGAATAACAAAAGTTGACAAACAATGAGCAGAAGCTGAAAATTTCTAGTTCGATTGCAAATCCTTCGTCTTAACGACTGTGCAACTGACCTTCTAAAATCAGTGACGCCAGAGCCAACTACTATTGTCCGTTTTACGGCTTCTTTTACGATTTGCCTTTCATTTCCTCCCTGAACTTCCAGACAGCATAAAAACCCCTGATGCTTAAGTGCACTTCAGTATTGTACTACCAGTAATCTTGTAAGAAATTTGCAAACGGGGATGTCAAGGATCAACATTCGCATATAGGCATATGTATGTGGTACTCCATCTCCATCTTTCTGCCAATTATAATACGTCACAGGCATTGATACACTGGCATTTGGAGGCACGAAATTTCAATTTTACATATCTCACGGAACTGAACTCTGGGTAATAAAGTCCTGTTTGCTCGTTTGTTGACCCAATTGGAGAATCATAAAAAAAAGTTTCTGCCGTCCATTCCGGTCTATTTTATTCACAATTCAATTGGCCTCATTTGCGAATTACTCAAGTCAAAATGTATTCTTTTTTGGCATTCTCTAGCACGTTAAGAGCAGAGAGATATAGGAAAAAGAGTACCGACGACGACGGCCTTGCACTAACAAGCTAATTTCACTAATGCTTTAACATTGTTCGACAACTTGCCACATTTCAATAAAAACTTTTTTCGTCTCTGGTTGATCACGCCATTTTTGGGCGATTAATAATTTACCACAGAAATATAAGTTTATTGTCGTTGCTGGGAAAGCACGCGAGTAATTAGGTATTTTTTATTGCTCATAGTTGGATTAATTTAAAATCACACAGTCATAAGCTGAATGTTTTTGAAATTATTCTGCTCGTGTCTAAAGTAGATTGAGTTTTTTTTCCTCAAGGTTCCTATAACCATGAGATAATCACGAAAATAATTTTCAAAGCTGGTTTCAGTCCTGAATCACTTGACTAAAATGTAAAGGGTGTTAGTACATGGCACATTTCACATTTTTTACTTCAAAAGCTCTAACTTTCCAGGATGGAGTGTAAAGTGAGTTACAATGTTACAAAAAAAGATTAAAATTGGATAGTGGAAATAGTCAAACTCGAAGGAAGGTTTGAATGAATTTATTGCCTAGTACGATTACGTTAATACGTCCGAATAATTGAAAATTTCCTTAGAGAAGTGCATTATACGAAATTAGTTGTATCTTTTAACCATTTCAAGACTTGCGTACTATTTTTGCTAACGGAATTCAAGGGCAGAGTAGTGTAAAGTGTTGAATATATCTTACCTTTTGTATCGAGAGATTTACCTCCCTTAAGATAGATAGGTCCAATAAATTATTGTCATGGAGCATTCACACCCCATTGTGAAGCAAGCTTTTCTCGGACAGAAATTCGATTGCAACCAAGAATAACAAACGATTCATTATTCTCCATTGCAACGTGCATCCTGACGTTGCTCCAGGGTTTTTACATTTCATTTGAATGCTACATTTGTTTGTTGTAGCTGCAGCCTATACACATGCCAAATGTGATCGTCAGCCAGAATAATAAAATATTATTCCCCCAATAGGAAACTGGAGCAAGGCCTGAACGGAATAGCCTCGTATTTGACAGGAACGTCACAATTTTATTACAAAGCGAAGAAGAGAAAGATGAATGGGAATTATTAAACTTTTGTATCGTAAACAGAATTTTCAAGGGAAATGAATGTAATTAACAACGACCCAAAATCATGTGTCTATCTAACAAGAACGACAAGAGATATCTACCGTAATAAAATAAAAGATGTATCAATTCCATTAAAACAACAATCATTTGCAGCAAATTAAAATCAAGATTCATTGTTTTGAAAAGACAAAAGTAATTAAGAAAGAAAAAAATCGGACCGCATGTGGAAGGACGAATGAGCATAATGGGAGAAAGGAGACAAGGAAGGGGAGAAAATGCGTGTTGCTGTCATCATGGAGTAAGATTCATGAACAAGTAGTGTTTCATCCTATCAAAGCTGTCGCTCTTGAAGAACTTAATACATATTTACACTCATGTGCTATGGCTCAGTGTACACAACTGACTTGCGATCTCACCACTTTATTTTCACTACTGTCTATACACGTGGCTATCCCATCAAAATCTTCAATCCTCACTAATGGTCTCGATTCTAACCCCACAAGTGCGAAAGTTCTGTTTGTCCCCTCTGTTTAGTCACTACAACTTCATGGCAACTTACAGGGTCTGCTCGAAAATTAAATGAGATTTTTTGGAGGGAGAGGAAAAACTTTGGTGGGAGAGAAACAATAATTGTATATGGTCAAGTCTGTTGTAAATACTCAATTTCATGTTCAAGTGTCTCCCGCCTGCATGTAATCTTCTTCCTTTTATCACTTGGGAGGATTATTAGACGAAAAATCTAGTGAAAGTATGACAACCTCTTTGTGTTTACGTATCAACCTCCTTGTTTGTCTTGCTCTAATGAATTTGTGTTATAACTATTTTATATATAAGCAAGTATTAAACAGTATTTTTTATTGTAAGAACCTTACAATGTTTCTGTCTATTTGTAAAAACCACATAATGTTCTTTTATATAAGCATAAGCAAGAATCTCGTTAAGTCTATATATACAATAAACTTCATAGTGCTTATATGCACACACTTCACGACGGCCCATTTCTCAGCAGAATCGCCTATTGCGAGGTAAAATCCATTGTTAGAGATTGCTTCACAAATGAGAACATTAGTTACTCGAGAAACTCTCTCGGACATGATAGCTCACGTCTACTATAGGCAAGGTAGCCTGATGAATTAATCATGGCGTTTGGTCTGCGCCGACTAATTACATGATTATGAGGTCAAGGTGCTTTACACAATGGAAACTAACCCAGCGAGTTAATCGACCACTAATGAACTTCGGAGTTAAAATATTTGCGCGTGTGTAATTCCCGGGACTTTTTACTTTATCATGCAACCCGCGTGTATTTTAATTGCAGGCAGTATTAATCTCGAACAATAATCGTATTTTGCAAACATGAGTTGGATCATAATAATAATTGTATTGTAATTAGATATACCTGTGAAAAAAATTATAATTAACAAATCAGAATTGATTTAACCATTTTTAACCAATTTTGTACACGTGCACATGGATAAAAATTGAACAGCGAGCTCGATTTGAAAGCAATTTCTGAAAAAAATGTGGCTCTTCTAGTATTAAGAATGATGGATCCCCTGTGAGAATATAGCCATTATAGGTTTCGCAAAAGACGGAACCAAAATAGAAAGGGGCTTTACAAACATTTCACTATAGAGTTGACTCCATTATGTAGACTACACTTGAGGCATCCCCGTTACTCCTCTTATAGTACAGGGACTGTGATATTAGAGCTCGGAAGAGATAGGAGACACATGAGCTTCCACATACTTAACCATTAAACTAATCGACATAAATCTTTTCTCCCTATTCGGAAGGAGAATAAAAGTGTGCGTTTTGTCGATAACATTTATTCGCAAGACAGAAAATGTTACTCAGTCGGGGCAGACGATGAGGAAGAGAGGCTAAAGACATGTGGAGGCCTGAAGGTAATTCGATACAAGGGCATTCTTATCAACGTTACATGGAGTGCTTGCCTGTTGAAGTACCAGCCTCAAAGACACTCTAGCTTTCAGTACTTGTAACATTACATATATATTTGAAATGTTTGTATGCATTGCCATATATTTCCATGTAGTAGAATACAAGTGTATCAACTACTTATATTGCAATGTATCATACATTTCAAAACCAAGGTTGGATTGAAGCCACCCCACAAATTCCAGTAGCAATTTTCAATCCACACGCAGGATACAATGCACTATGCATTTTCAATCTCACACACAATTGCATTATTCAATATTCCCCGCCAACTTTCTCTTTCAATATTCTAACCAATTTCCGCTGTTGGAATCATATTTGCATCCTTTGAGGACTTCACAAGAGCTTCATAAAATTGACTTTCTTTGTTTGAAGCTCCAGCAAGCGTTGTTTTTAAAGTACCAATGCCGAAAATAAAATCGAATATATAAAAAAGTAAATAAATAGCTCTTCTCTTCCATAAAATTACCTATCCATACACAATCAAATTGTAATGGAGAAATATTGCAAAACCTCAATATTATTCCACAGAAACCATATACAGGATATGAAACAAAATGAGAATTCATTATTAACATCATGATAACATCATGAAGTTGTGAAGAAAGGATTTATCTGTTGGAAATTGCCCTGCAGGGTTTTCGTGCTTCAAATCCATCCCCCTTGAACAATTTCCTGTTTGTGTATGTGCAACTCCTTTCGGCTATACAAGTATTTCTTCCAGCGGAATGCTTCTTTTCAGTTGTTTTCCTATGCATTTTCATCAATGAGGTTACCAACCGCAAAAATGTGAAAGGTTTGCCTGAAGCCAAAAGAAAATCAATGGAGAAAGTATTGGAATCAGACTTCAAGTCCAAAAGAAACCAATATTCATATCATAAGGAAAATGTATGAGTTTGTAAAATTCGAGATGAAGGAAGTCTGAATGTTCACTCTTAATATAATAAAAGCTGCACTACAGACTGCATATTTACAACATGCCCGTTGTAGTTATACGTATTCGTCTGTGCACTGTGCACGATCTCGCACCAAACGACTTTGTATGAGAAAACATTCAAGTTAGGGGCTCATTCAAACTTGTAGACAGTCAAGGTAGGCCAACTTGATTGAGCAATTTTCTACGGCAAGAAGTTCAAGAGTAACATTAACGTCTAATTTGAGTTTTGAAACGTCGTCGGTGAAGGGACGGCGTGAAAATAGGTGTTTATGTATTGGAAAGTTGAACACATGGAATGCATGTCGACGGGGTTATCAGCTGTTGATAAAATTATTAATTGTCATCTTGAGCATTGAACTTTTGTAGAACAGCAGCTACGTTTGGTCGAGATGCATATCTTGGCACGCAAACAATAATTCTCCTGGCCATTACGACCTTAAATATGGCATGTGGCTCCGGAGCAGTTTTCCTTTTTCATACAATAAAAGAAAATATAATTTTTCATACAGAAGCAAATCTTAACCCAGGAGTTTATGTAATGTGAAAACCGTGGAAAATCGTAAAACATGAGAAGTTTCACTTTGCAAAGGAATCGCGACCCTCTTTCTCTGCTTCGTAATTCATTCATTTTAACTAGTAAAACTTAGTACATACCGATTTAATGCGGGAATACGTATAATTCCACAATTCATCATATGGTACGTATATAGTAGATTGCGTGAAATTCCTTGTAATATTCCTTTCGTTAATTTGAAGACAATTCCTTGGGTAGAATTCTAGGGAACTCCTGGTAAAATTCAAGTCATAACCTTTGGTTAAATTCCAGGCAATTCGTTTAATGAAATTTCTGGATTTTGCAGAATTTTTTATTAATCCGCAAAAATATGAAGTCAACGGCCAGAACTCTTTTCGAACATTGAATTCCGTGAACTTTGCTTTGTTTAAATAAATGGTTGTACAACCCGTGTAACGAATGATGCGCGGCAACCAAATAAAATAACTACAGAACATAAAGCACTTCAATCTTGAATCGTTCGCCATCGCTAATCTCACATTAATATGTAAACTGCATGGTGTGTTCGACAGTAAAATCTCCATTAGTATTATCTATAGTAATGAACTGGAATAAAAGCTGATAAAACTTAATTAAACACATGTCAAACCCAAAGTATTTTCCAAAGTGACTGCGTGAATGTTCCAATGTATTTGTCCAACGACTATACTGGTTATAAGCCGCTTTTTAAAATCCCTCTGACAAAACTTGCTGCGTTGTCATAGCAACAGCTTATTACAGCCTACATGTTAGACACGTGCAGGGGCAGTATCCCCTCTTTGATGACTTTGACTGATTAGTGCAAATATTTTCAGTTCACTCTTAGGCATATAAAATGCATGGAGTTGTACAGGAAATGCTTATTGTAAGCTAAGATGTATGTATAGTTGAGAACTTGCAACTTCTATTATTATTAACGAGCATATGGGAAAACTTTCTATTTTCATTTCACTCTGTCTAGACTTATTACAATTTTCGCTTTCTATTTAGATACCCTGCAGAGAATAGAAACTTTTTGAAAAGGCATATATAAAGCTTGGTATGTCTATGTCAACCACAAAGATTATATATATATCTACCTTATTGCAATTTTCATGGAGTAGTGTCTGTTTTCCAGGAGAAACAGGATGCATCCTACCAATAATCCATAAGGCAGTACAATAGGTTCAAGTTTCCACTCTTAATAATTCATCCGCGTTTTTCTCTTGTGGACTGATGTGCCGTGTGGAGTAGTGAACGCATTTGTAAGTTTCTCTTATTCTTTAATTCCTCACTTTTCCTTGCTATCTCCAACTTTCAGGATCCTTTATAGCGCTTCCTCTGTATTGTAACGGTGGTTGCGCTGCTAAATATAAGTTTGGGGAGCTTTAGCGAAGTTTCTGAGCTTCAGTATGTGTTTCTCGAGCACCAGGAAGGTTTTTAGCTGTTACAGCAAAATTTTAAATACCTTCAACATGTACTTTCAAAGCTTCAGTAAGTATTTATGAAGCTTCGGATGTATTTATTTGCCTCAGCACGTAATCCATAAGCTTCAGGAAGTTTATTGAAGCTTTATCATTTATTTTAGTAGCTTGATCAAATATTGTAGGATTCTTCTTCAGCCTCGTCATGCATTTTAGAATCTTGAGAAAGAATCCTTGAAGCTTTCTGAAGTATTTCAAAGCTACAGGAAACATTTGAGCATATCTTCAGGGGTGTTTTTAAGCGTCAGCAAGTTATTTGATATTTTAAGCGAGTGATTTTGAGAAAGATTTTTAAGAATCTAACGCCATATTTATTTAAATATCTAACGCCTACCCTGCTCGAATATCCTCAATGTGCTTGCTTTTAGCAACGCGCTATAATTCT
Organism: Lipothrix lubbocki; assembly: GCA_034696945.1. NCBI lineage: Eukaryota > Metazoa > Arthropoda > Collembola > Symphypleona > Sminthuridae > Lipothrix > Lipothrix lubbocki. The sequence continues at coordinate 28,007 of JAQGAK010001082.1, forward strand.
TTTCTAGCTGTTCCACGCTGGGCGGGCGATTCCATCCCATGTTATTCAAAAGAACTCATGCATATTCAAGTAGGTACTATTACTATAAACGTCTATCTGTATTTACATCGGGTTTAACTCTACTCTTTGATATATACGTAAGTATTCCTTGTCTTTTTAGTACTTCGTTATATACATAGTAGCTTTAACTTTTTATATACTTCTTCATTTATACACATACCGTCAATCTCAATTTAGAATCTCTGTGTACGCTAATGAAATCAGCCAAAACATGCTGGATGCTTTGACTGCATGATGAACTTTGTAAAGATATATGCATATCTATAATATATTTCATTTTATCAGTACCCCTCCTAGTCAAAGTAACTTAAAAGTACAAAAGCAGTTCCACGAAAATTGTTCTCACACTCCATAATTCAGTGTTGCTGTTGGCATTATTAAATAAACAAATTTCTGTAACTTCCTCTCACCGTTGCCTCATTAAGACCCGTTGTTGATCTTTCTATTTTAATGCGTTAGCCTGCTACAAAATTTATATCTGCTATCACGACGAAAGCTTATTTTGGTACGGTGTACTGAATAAAACCAAAATACTTCGCGACTAGTCGCATGCATGTGTTAACCAGGACCAAAATTCATTGTACCCGCATAGTAAAGCCGTACTAAGCCTGGCGGATTGCTTGTTTGGTCTTCACGCCTCAAATCAAATCAACACGGACATGCAAGTTGCAACACAACATACCTAATACATATTACCTACCTATTACAACAGACTATTAGACCCCGTATATGAGAAGAGATTATTGTCATGTTTACGACAAGGCAACAGTGATCCCCCAACAAGGAAAAGAATATCTCTGGGGGTAGAAAAATATTTGTCAAACCTAGCATAAATAGCAATAACGTCGGAGTTTCAAGTGGCATCCATGCTAACCCTTTTTATTTTACGCTCCTCGTTTGTTGTAGCAGCTCCCTAAAACAGAAATCCTCAAAAGTGGAGAGTACTTGGGAGATGCCTGTATATATATTCCGCAAACCTTCCCATACGTGCGCTTTTTCCAAAAATCACTGGAAGCTTTCATATAATTATGTGGTAGTACATAAAGTAATATGTAAGTCTTGGTTACTTTACTATACGAATACATTTATGTCTTACGACTGGAGCATATCAAATGGTAAATATCTGTTGTCTATGGTCCTCACTGTCACCGTAATTTCCATGCCGTGCTCTACGATTGAAATCACTAAAGAGACAAACACTTATCCTGAAGCCCTTTGAAGTATTTGCAGCCAACAAGGCTTTCCACGCTAGCATGAACTTTTGACGGTTCTAGGCCCATATAGTATCCGGCTTGCAAATAAAGTTTTAGCTAATAGACTCACTTTCAGCAACATGGGATAGCTACCTTCATGTCTTTGTTTTATACACCTTTGATGTGGAAGTGGAAACTCCTATCCTATCACTCTCCCGCCAAAAAGCTAAAACGAGGAAGCAACCTTTAGTGGTTATAAGTTTATTCCATTTCTCACCTCCTGTCCTACACCTAAAAGTCGACGGTCTCAACATAATCGAAGAGTATCAGTTTCGAAACTAATCCCATTAGGCAATTAAGTAGCTAGTCATTAGCACATACTCATTGATATGTATTATGTAAGGTCTTTTAATTCAATTATATCTACACCATTTCAATCGGCGTTCTTAACATAATGCTGACCACAGCGCTCTTGTGCTTCATAAATGATTGGTAGAGTTGGGAAATATATGCTAATCGCTTATGATTTTCATGATTTAATGTATATATAGTGTACATGTTAATAAGAAGTTCACACATTTACGTCTACGAATACCGATAAAGATTAGGCAATGGAGAAGATATCGTAGCAATGAAAGATTAAACAATAATAGATTGCTAAGAGTTCAAAAGTTAATGTCACTTACCCAGCACAGCAGTGACGTCCGGACTGGCAAGTACTTTCACAATGTTCTTAAAAATACGATAGCAGTAAAAACCAGGGTAATATCTTCGAATCAAAGGACGATTTGTACGTTATATGTTTGAGTTTCAAGAATTTGACACGCGAAAGTTAGTAAATAGATAATTAGTTCAGAATGATGAAAAGTTCTTGAAACAGTTGACAAGTATAGAAAAACTTCTTAAAAACCGTGACAAGCTAGAAATTTTCTTGGTATTGATAACAAGCCGAGGGAATTTCTGATAAATTGAGACAAATAGAGAAAGTATCTTCAAAACGATGACAAGCTTATAGTAACTTGAAGAAAGTGGCAGAGCAATGAATAAATGTTGTCATCCGTTGAATAAGCAACACGTTGGAATGACTAAACGGGGAAGTTGCACACGTTTATATATACGTTAGTCGTCGGCGTCTGTAAATTGTACGGCAGTGAAGCGTAGACCGATTGAAGATTTTGCTTAGTCTGACCGACTGTATAAAAAGATACGTGAAACTTGTAGTTGCAAGCGCCAGCAGATGCAATGTAAAACTGTAAATGATGACATTAATTGAGAGTAAAAGACAAAGCAGATACTGTTATTGTGAAAAAGCGTTGATCCTTGGGTGTCAGTCAGGAAAAAGAGTGACAACACGGAGGGAATGGATTAAAACGGAGCGTCTGGTAGGAGTTTATTTATAGGAGAACTTGCAAGGACCTGGTTGGAACTGCAACTGGAAGAGATTGAGAAAATTTCCAGCAGCTATCTCGCTGAGTTTTAGAAGAGAAAAGCAATAGCAGCAGCAGCAGAGCCGAGTAATGCTGGAAGATAAGACTTCGGGGAAAAGTGAGGCAGTAGTCAAGGATAGCAAATCCGAAATGCATATACATAAGACTTGCCTCCGTCAGCATGAGAAAGAACCCTGTTCCATGAGGGCTTTGAACTTTGCAACGTGAACGACGACGACGCGCCTCCAGTACCTCAGTGTATACGAATCCCTTCTACACACACATAAATTCCTATATACATGCTATATACATGTATGTACGTATACATATGTTTTGTATGTAGATACTTGTGTATTATATACATACATAGAAGGTTTTTGCCGGGACAAGTTGTCCCTTATATTGAAGGCTGTGTGTGGCAACATGCAGAAAAAGCTGAGAGAAAGTTCTTCATAAGTAAGCAAACTTCGCTGGGAAAGTTGCTTTCTCGCCGGAGGATTCCTCATATGGATATAGACATAACTTACTCTATATCACTGCACCTTATGTATACCTACGGATGAAACTAAAGCCGACCGGGTTTGCCAGACAGTCCGTTTTCTCCTGCCAGCCAGACAGGACGCACATAAACGATTATAGGATTTTGGACGGGAGCACGCAGGAGACGCAAGCAATTCTACCAGCGTAAATACACACATTTATACATACAGTTGGGAAAGACGTGGCTAAAATACTCACCGACAACGTCTGGTTCGCGGCCATCGACTTCCCGCCGTTGCACTCCACCGGATGGATATTCGCAAAGTTCAATATTAGCTCAAAGTTATTCTGCCACGGACACTACTCTCATGTAGTATTGCTATAAAATAATAATAATTTTGTATTCTTCTTCTTCTTGTATTATCTTACATAAAATTGATATAAATAAAAAATAACATTCTTGTAGTTTGGAGGCAAGTTTTTCCGCAAAGGGATAAATTATTCCTTTTTTGCTGCGTTCCAGGAAATTCCGTGAGGGTTTAATGTGCAAAATAAATGTGCAGAAGAATATGAAGCCTGTAGTCGTAACTTTCTTCTTTTACCCAAATGAACTTATATGGTGTCATAAGAGCATACTGCATGTATTTTTGCAATGAAAAATAATCAGGTTATGTCATGTCCTAAATAATTATACAGAAGCTTTCTTTAATTCCGGAATCCATGCAATTTCGCAGCCTTGCCAGTCTCTGGTTAATTTTGTGAGCATTATGTTTTTGAAACACCTTCCCATAAATGAATTTAATATTTGCCGAATTTTTTAAATTAAACAATCGGTTTCAAATTTTACCTTAAATTTGTTTCGAGTTTCAATTTTAAGTGTCAATTTCAACTTCTTTGGAGTTAACTGGTTTTAAAATAGCCAATATTAGATTTAATATATTCCTTACATTGTAATTAATAAGCTGCATGGCGGTGAGTAGGTTGTGTATTATTCGACATTCCATGGCGTAGTTTCTTGTACTTACTACTGATTTTTAGTACGTTAGTACAACGAATTATTTACTAGCAAAGTTTTCCAAAACGTTTATGTTAATCCTGCAACGAGCAATGCGTTGATTTTATTGTACAACCACAAGCGACATCTGTGACTTCAAGTCAACATACTGTTCAGGAGATTTCGTTTTCGGGAATGTATCAGAATCAGATTTTATTCCTAGTCTTACTAGTGAATTTGATTTGATTTATTGTCATTAGTACATACGCAATACAGACGCAGAAAGACGTACACAATATACAAGAAGCAGAAAGTATTGAAGATAGTAGACATGAAATAGATTAAATAGTAGAAATAAAAAACAAACTATATTTACTTATATGATTATTGTGGTTGTAATTAATTAATTATTATTAGGATTCTTATTAATTTTACTATCATGGTATAACATTATATTCTATTTCGTCCGGATTTAATCTATTTTGTATGTTTAATTGCCTAATTAAATAAGGAATTGTTGAATTATAGTACCTTAATCTTTTACAAATTACTTCATGAAATAGGTTTTTGCTTCTAGTTTTTTATACTTGGTTATGCTCAAATTTAATATAAAGCGAAATCTGGGGTGTTTCAGGAGTGTTTTACCGAAACGGATTGAATTGTTTTTTAACCTATTTAGGATGGGTTCTAGTTCACAATTGTTCAAAATGTTAGTATAATTAGATCTGCTTACCCGCTGACTAGTAATTATAGACAAGCATCTTTTTTCTATTTTCACAATTCTATTTCTTTGGTTTTTAGTTAAATTTTGACACCATACGGAAGCTGCATATTCTAATATAACACGAATGTAGGCTTTATAAATAATGACTAATTTTTTTTGTGAGAATTTGAATTGTTTCAATTTCCTTAACATATAAATTCTTCTACTGGTCTTATTGGTAATTATATCAATGTGGTCCTCCCATTTTAATTTATTATTTATGTGAATTCCAAGTAATTTTGTGGCTTTCTGGGTAGGCATCATTTCATCATTTATATATAATTTTAGGTTAGAAAATTTGTTATCCCAACTTGGATCAATAGTGATTTGTACACACTTATCTGGATTAATTTCCATTTTAGTTTCTTTACACCACTTGCTAACATCATTTAGAATATTTTGCATTTTAGGTTTATGCCCATACTTGACTATTTCCGCTATAGTACAATCATCTACAAATGCTACAGTTAATTCCTTATTGCTACCATAATTTAAGTTTAGATTTTGTAATAATTTATTGATAAGTACTACAAAAAGTAGTGGAGCTAATTTGGTTCCCTGGGGAGTGCCATTACAAATACTTATTATTTCGGATATATCGTTTCCATCCTTAGTGCATTGGGATCTGTTACGTAAAAATTCAGCTAGCCACAAAATATCATTCTTGTTTACATCTAGTTCTACTAATTGATTAATTAAAGTATTGTGATCAACAAGATCAAATGCTTTTCTAAGGTCTAATAGTTAGTGTTGTGAGTTTGAATCTGCCCTGGCATTTTGGGCACTTTGGGCGGGCATTTTGGGCCGGCAAATAAGGCATTTTCAAAATGCGAGAAATCGTGGCATTTTGGGCATTTTAAAAGTGGGCATTTTGCTTGATTATGCCCACGGGCATTTTGGGCATTGTAGGCATTTTCCGCAAAGTTTCGTTTTTTTGTAGAGATTGTCATTTTATTTTTGCTAAAAAAACAAGCGCGCTTAGCGCACTTGTTGTTGTGGACGCACCCACCCAATCAACTCTACATGTTATTACCTAAAATGTAAATTTTGGCGCTGAAATGGTGTCGGAATTCTAAGCATTAAACTTTTAATAATAATAAATAGTAATACACAATTTTAAATCATCTTTACAATTTGAAACCGAAAAAGTCGAAAATTGAAAAATTGTTTTTACAATTTGAAAATTGTTTTTGATTTAAATAAAGCATTTAATATGCATACAACACTGATTGTCAATTAGTGTCGTTATGTATACAACTTCCGAAATGTCCAAAATGTCATTACAGTAAAAACTTTTTACAACGGCACAATATAAAGCGGCAAAGTTTGACCGTTATAAAGAATGCTGTAATAAGAACCAAAGTTACATGTTAATTTAATTCTGAGAGTCAAACCAGCAACCGCTATAGGGAGTCTTCTCTTATAAAGACCGTTAAAACGAGTCTCCGCTGTGCATATAGTTATTTACTGTCAACATTAATTACACATTAACCGAAAAAAATTGTTAATAAAAAGCGCAACTTAAGAGGAAAACAAAGGCAAAATCTGCGCGAACTAATTGAAAATTTGGGCCAATTTTTGAAAAAAACGTAAAAGCCAAATAAATCAAAGTGTGGTGATAAACGTTTCAAATTCGTCTTAGAGATCCAAAGTCTTGAGAAGAAGTGCCCCGTTGTCCTGTTTGCTCAAATAGTGTACATGACAAGATTTTAATTATTAAAATTAAAAGGGCAAAACTGCGTGCCTATAAAAGAGCTAGGGGGATGCGAAAGTGCATGTGGGGAATATATTGGGGCGCGGAGAAAACATTCCCATACTTTACATATTAAAATAGGCTCTGATTTATTATATAACAAGTAGATCTCAGCGCGCTTCGTGTACTTTCGATCTACTTGTCGGCGAGGCCGGGTCCCCCCACCCCACCAACTCCTACCCTACTCCCCCATCCCATTGTGTATTCGTGGATGGAACGAATATTCCTAAATATTGTCAACTATACCTACAAACTATATACATATGTTGTGTTATTTGAACGATGTAACGGTAATATTGTCGACTATTTATATTGGCCCAAACTGGCATTAGGATGTGTTGGGGGGTAATTTGGGGATGTCTGAGTGGGTTTTTGCGGGTCTGAAAATTTCGAGTGAAGAGCTGGGGGGGGTCTAAAGTACATTTTGGTGCCTATTTCCTGTGCCTATGTTTATTGACCGATTTTGATGAAATTGGGCACAGACACTCACAAAAAAATTCTACAGATAACCCTATTTTTAGATTTTCAAAATTCCGGGTTTTAACCGATTTCTCGGATTTCCTCATTCAAACGTCGTTGTTATGATTTTTATAAAACTGACCATGTTTTAGAGGGTATAATCGGGCTGAAAATGGCAAAATCGGGGTTTTTGTTGTATCTAGCTCAAAAATCAACAACTAGGTTATAAAATCGGGAAAATTCTTTGTCTTGCGCATTGTTAATACTTCAAGGTTTCTAAGTCTGCACCGGTTCAACAACCCGGGTTTTACCGGGTGAAAATCGGGTTTTAGTCACGTTTGCTTATAAATAGCCAAAACAATTCACATTGCATCTAAAAGCATGACCGACGCTTATTTCGACGATTTCTTGTGAAATTGACTCCGTAAATTCGGGTATTTTCGGGTAATAAGGTTAAATAATGGACATGGCAATATTTGTTGTCAGAGCTGTTTGATTTGAATAATAATTCAAACGCAATGTCTAAAAACTTAAAAAGATCTTTCCATTAGAATTGCAAAAATCGGTTTTACCCGATTTTTTGGTTTTCCCGGTTTTAGTTTGCCAAATTCGATTTCATTCCATTCAAATCATTATTAATATGTAAAATCGCCGAGAGTTATTTAAAACGCTCAAAATAACTAACATTGCCTATAAAAGCAAAAACAACGCTTTGTGGTTAATTTTATTGTATTTAACTGCATTAAACCGAAAGTTTCCAAGAAATGCTCTAGGCAAATGTGTCAACATTTGAATTTTACCTTTTAAAACCCGGTCTGTTGAACCGGTTCATGGTCACAAAACGTGACGTATTTACGCATAAATAGATATACCTAGTGCAATTTTAAAACAATGTTATTGATTTTAGAGTTAGGTACAACGAAAACCTTGAATGTACCAACGTTCTTCCGATTACATTCGGGAAAACTGGGTCAGTTGTATGAAAATCATAACGGCGTTTTAAGAAGTTTTAATGAAGTTGTACAATGAAATCTCTCTAAGAGACCTTCGTATAAGAGAACTCTCCCTCAAATAGAGCTCTCAAGCCCCCACATCCTACATGGTTAGATGCATTAGTGCTCTATACATACACTGGACTCCCGCTATAAGAGAAAGCTATAAATCGCCAAAATTAGTCTCTTATATTGCAATTCTCTTATAGAGAGAATTCTCTTATATGGAGATCTCTTATAGCGAGAGTCCGGTGTAGTGTCTCTGATAAACAGGAATTGTCCAATAAGTCCAGTCGAGGTTTATGTACACTATAAGAAGTTATTAGAAAATTAAATATGTTCTGTAAAGAAGCAGATACAGTGGGAACTCGATACATATAATGGTCCTATTTATAAGGGCACACTTCCTATAATCCTTTGGTTTTTCTGCGGCGGAAGTATAACGTTTTGACTTATGTATAATAGCACTTCCTTATAATTAATAAATAATTTAAATAAGTATGAATTTGGATTAACCAGCATTTCGGACCAAATATAACCCTATAGTTAAAATGCCAGGGATTTATAATACAGTGCGTGTGGGTATTTGTCCTTTTGTTTTAATTCTTTGAGAGCGTTATTTAAAAACAAAAAAACATTGCACAAATTTATTTGTCCTGCGTAACGTTTTTAGAATTGTCCTTGGATAATAATTCCTGTAGATGTTTTCTTTCCCGCCAAGAGGATTCCTCGTCACATAGAGTCTATAAAATCAGTAGGGATGGAAAATTATCGTCATGTCATTGTATTAATTATATTTTCAAACTATACTGCATATAAATAAATTAATTTCAATCGTTTCAGCACTTTACCATTGGGAATGGACATAGACCATGTGTATACAGCGGTCGGTTGCATATAATCTTATTTGTGATAAAAATGCTTTGCCTTAAGAATAACGTCCGAACGAATCTTAACCATCTCACTCAAGACCGCCAAATTCAAAATGGCTTGCTTCCGTTCTGTAACATAAAAATTCGTGAGGGTAAAATTACTACATAGTATATACAATACATGGTTAAGTATTATAAATATCCTTGGGTATAAAGATGCAGATGGGAAAATTTATTGTTTTTTGTATTAAATTTCCTGACATCGCCCTCACCCCTATTGGTTTCTTGATTGAAAATATCAAAATTTAAACAGAGTCTGTAAATTTCGACTGCAAATAACATCAAATTTTCCCCCGTTAGCAAATCATATTGCCAGTCCCGTTTCAACACGTCATTGACTCTGACCCGTATGTATCTATTTGCTGAATATGAATACAATTTGGGGATCCCATTAAGCATGCAGGCCGTAAAGTTGAAAGCCGGTTTGGAGATGTCCGCCAACAGGTTTTCCGACAATTTCCCACCGGAACAATATAAATCCTAAAATAGAGTTTAAATTGAAAAGCGCTAGAATCTGTCTAATCATTAATAAAATAAGTCTAAAATAATAAAATATTGAATTTCCAAAATAGTCCTTACTATTCCTGCATATAAATGTCCCAGTAGTGGCTGAATATGATTTGAAATTCTCTGCACGCATTGCATATAATCAATTGGAAATGCTGGAATGGGAAATTCAACGACAAGAGGAGCTTGAAACGTTTCACATTTTAATGTTGCCTCCCAATAGAGACGCAAGCCTTTTTGACCACGGTAGTTTGCCGTGACTGAAAACTGCAAAAAACAATAATAGCGCAAATTAAAAATTTTGAATAAATATTATTATTATTTATAATTTATAATTTATAATTTATTATTTTTAATATATAATAATAATAATAATAATATATAATAATTAATAATAATATAATAATTAATAATAATAATTAATAATAATTAAAATTAATCAATTAAAAATTTATATTGTATTTTATTTATTATTTTATTATTGCATTTAATATGTGAATTCGCATCTTCATACAGAAAAAAAAAATAATATTTGATAATTTAATTCCAGCCAAATAATTCATGTTTACCCTCCAAACTGGACTTAAAGGGATAGACATAATCCCAGGGGAATAAGCAATGAGAAAGGAAGGCTAAAATAATTCCAACAAATAAAACACAGTGTAAAAATAGGAAATACCAAAATTGGGAAATGAAATAAGTGTTAATGGATTTCATCAATGCCGAATCCCTCTCAAGCGGCAAACCGTATGTTAACCCTACGACAAGGGCATTTTCCAATATGAACATCCCGCAGAGCAAGATTTTCCGTGGGAATAAGTTAAATCTCCCGTGGAATATTGGCTGAATGCCAGGGACTCTGTTCACAAATGTAAAATTGTGAAACCAGGCAATTAAGACGTCCACAAAGCCTGGGGCGGACCACAATAATTCAGAGGGCATTCCAGGGGACGAGTTATTCCTCCAGAGTCCATTTGATAATGCGGACGTTAGTAAGTGCAGGATAACAAGTATTACGAAGGCTGCCGGGTAGAACACCATCAGAGTTACCAGGGTGCTGAACCGGAAGACTGAATCAAATACAATTTCCAAATATATTATTTATTTATTATTTTGATTATTTATTTATTATTTTGATTATTTATTTATTATTTTGATTATTTATTTATTATTTTTATTATTTATTTATTATTTTTATTATTTATTTATTATTTTATATTATTAATTTATTATAAGAAAATTTAATTTGAAAAATAAATTGTCCATATAATAACAATGATGGGAAGTAAAACTATACTGACCTTGAATACAAATATTGGACAAGCATTGGAGCAAAAGGTAAGTATATTTCGCAAGGATTCCGGGTTTAAGTTTGTCCGGGCATACTGCAAAAGCGTTTTTGAGTGTCGTTTCTTGACCAACATATCTGATGAAAAATCCACGGAAATTGAAATTTGTAACACTCCATGCCAGGCTTATGAGAGACAGGATTACGGATGAAACTGGAAAAATTACCAATAATTTCTAATTAGGATTACTAATAAGGATGCGTGTAAAATGTACAGTCATAAGTTTTCTTGATTATTAATTTATTATAGCATTAATTAATTTTAAAATTACTAAAAATAAAACATAAACACACACCAATCAAATTCTGCTCATGTTTTGACAGCGTGGAAAATCCAATGCAAAAAATATAAAGTTGGAGCAAGAGTTGCAGAACGGCCTCAATGTAGCCTTCGCACAGTCTAAGGAAGACTGTGTGGCTTTTATTGGCACTCTCCTCCAGCAGCGTCTCTTGACCCACGTAATATCGCAAAGTCATATTGGCACACTGGACTAACGTTTTGCTCTGCCTCTTGAAACAATATTTCCATAATTTATTGTTTGTGCTGAATTTTAATGTTTATTGTAATGATTTTCTAATTCAGAATATGTAATTGTTTTGGATATTTATATTATATTAATTACTTTTTGAATTTTTTACAAATTCTTTTGAATTTTTACCAGATTAATTTGAATTTTTACCAGATTAATTTGAATTTTTACCAGATTAATTTGAATTTTTACCAGATTAATTTAAATTTTAAAACAATTATTTTGAATTTTAAAAAAATTATTTTGAATTTTAAAAAATTATTTTGAATTTTAAAAAAATTATTTTGATTTTAAAAAAAATTATTTTGAATTTTAAAACAATTCTATTGAATTGAAAAACATTTTTTATAAAGCCACAAAATCAACAAATTCATTCAATTTATTGTTATTACCTAATTATCGGATCGATTTGAAAAAACGACAGGAGCCAATGGTACCAAGATGTGCGAATTGTGGTCGGACACCACTTATTTTTCTTCTTACGAGTAGTTGTGGACGAGTTTATTTGCGTCAAATTGATTTGAAAACTATTTTGTTCAATGAACTTCGCCACAAATTCCAGTTGATCCACCGTTAATTCTATTCCATTCGTCAATTGTTCATGCTCAGTCAGGGATAATTTGCATTTAGACAACAGTAAATCCACTACAGCTGATAATATTTCAATTTCTTCGGGCAGGATTTTCTTTCCATTTCGTATGGCATCCAGGACTTTTCGCAGTTTGACACTCGGGGTTTCCTGCTCGGCAATGTGCCTATGGAACAATAATAATTGTAAAATTAAAATAATTATTAAGTTAAAGAAAAAATTAAATTATTATTTAATTAATTAAAAGTTTCATCCCTAATACTAAAATTGAAAATATTAAACAAAATAATTCAACTATACTTACAAATGCACGCTCAACACGAAGTTTACCATAGCGGACGTGGCCAAAATCCCAAAGGTCAATAAACAATAAAGGTATTGCCCGGACGAAGCATAATTTAAACCCAATCGGACGTCCGTCCACCAGTCCAGAGAGTAGGTTAAGATGGACAATATGGAGAGGAAGAATTCTGCCCATGTAAATTCCCCGCTGCTCTGGTAATATGCCCGAGTTATTTTAAATTCGGGCATTAACCAATTTTGACAAGAGAGTTCCAGCAATGAATAAAGTGTGCATAGGATGGATGTAACGATTGTGAGTATAATGGTGTTCGGTAATTGATTTCGCCCTGAAAAGTCTGGAACAATTGGCCAGTTGAATTCGGATGTGATTAAATATATTTGGACGGACAACTGCACAATCCCCATTAGGAAATTCTCAACGCGACGGAGGAAGCTTCCATCAAATATTTCCCGGGTTGTTAGACACCAGAATTGTTCTTCAGATTTTGTTTTTGGAGACAAATCCGTCGGAGGAAAACGTTTTGGGTATCCTTGGTATAGAATAGATAAGTCTCTGGAAACACGCAATAATTAACAAATAAAAATAAATAAATAATAAAAATAAATAAATAATAAAAATAAATAAATAATAAAAATAAATAAAT